>WJFA01004176.1:0-11185 GCA_009870155.1 Pseudobourletiella spinata | reverse complement strand
ACAGCGGGAAATGAAAAATTATTGAGAAAAGCATGCTTTAAGTGTCCCTGTCAGGAATCCTAATGGGGGGGTATGATTGACGTTTTGACAGGGTGGAATGTACGTCTTCCAGCTGTTAGATCAGTATGCAGTGAGTGGGCTAGTCCTTCTCTGGGTCATCTTCTTCGAATGTATTGCATTCTCCTGGGCTTTTGGAGCGAATCGATTCTATGAGGCCATTCGGGACATGATTGGTTACTACCCTGTGGGCTGGTGGAAATTCTGCTGGGTCATCACGACGCCTGCAATTTGTTTCGTGAGCCATCCCCTGATTTGCTAAATTTGTATTCCATATACCACTTAGGCCTGTCCATGTCCATCGTGCGCTGGGCTGTTGAGAATATGTATGGCATTGAGTCATCCAATATTTGTGACACATGGCAGACTTTATGCAAACATTTATACATGCATACTTTTTGCTTTGCTAACTAAAGTTTATCCCATGTTAATTTATGGCTTCATAGGGAGTATTTTTCTTCAAACTGCTCCAATGGTCGGAGATCACTTATCTGGACTACAAGTACCCATGGCTGGCACATATGTTCGGATGGTTCACAGCACTCACATCCATGCTGTGCATACCGGGCTACGCCATTTATTTGTGGCGCAAGACTCCTGGTGACTTCCAAACGGTAATGAATAATGAATTTGCCTAATTACGACACTCCAGAGTCCTCACTTTCATTTTCATTGATTTCCCACAGAAATTCAAGCAGCTGGTGCGTCCAGAAATTAATTTGGAGGAGATCCGAGGGAAAGCCACTGCCTTAACATCGGACATTACCACTCTCTAGCTCATTTAATCTAATACGATGAAATCGTCCTTTCTTACTATTATTTAGACTTGCACACACAATCTGTGGCGGTTGCGCATTTTTACTATGTTATTATTGTTGTAGACCTGCGGAAGAGACCAACATTGTGGTTGGGACTACTTTTCGAGGGATAATATACTAAAGCAGTAGGCATATATTGTATACATACATACGAAACCTATACTCACTAGGTAAGGTCTATCCTTGTGTGCTGATATGTGTATTATCTATATATATATGCATACATATATGTATATATTATAATATATGTGGAGATACATGTGTGTCGCTAAATTTTCATTCCCTTATGACTGGATGGGAGACGTCAAATGGGCTTACTGCTTTACTGTCACACCGCTTCGTCCCCGTGAGAATAATGTGTTCCACTTGACAGCTTTTTCATTTATTTACCAAAATAAACATTTGCTACGCACTCGTTATTATTTCTATTGTAATAATTGATGATCTTAACGTTAGTTACGAATATACTCGAATGATTGGTATATTCTTCGTTGTTGATTTGAGGGGCACATGTCGGACAAGTCACCCCAAACTTATTTCATCTTGGATACTTTGTGGCTATACTGATAACTTGTGTACCATTGTGTTTCTCTTTCGTCGTTCCCCACTCGTTTGGGGGGAAAGCCAGTATGCATGCAGTAGTGGATCCGGGGAGCACCAGCACTTGGGTTTATAATTTATAACTGGTAGTCATAGCAATGGAGCTAAATGGGTTGCATAAGACTATTTCTGCTTGGTGGAGACTATCTGTGAGAATTGTGTGAAGCAATGTGTGTGTGTGTGTGTGTGTGCGTGTGTCTGTCTGTGTGTCGAAAGCATTGAAGTTGTTGGAGGACGACAGTTACTCTCTCTCTCTCTCTCTCTCTCTCTGGTCGTGGGATTCTGAAGTAGTATTAAGAATCATTGTCACAACAGTCGTAATAAGATTGTAAGCCTACTATTGTCGTTTCTTAATGTGGATCAAAGTCATTGTGTATAGACCTAAGACGATATCTATCTTTATTTGGAGGGCGCGCAGTGTGCCGCCGAGCATATAGTCACTATTGACTATGTGCATACTGGGCTTTTAGAGCTACGCTGTGAATTATTCTAGATAACTTAAAGTATAAATTTGGAGGATATTACAATTCAATTGATTATAAAGGTAATCCGTTGTCATGTATAGAATACTCATCATATCTCTTGCACCAAGTCAGTGCGCCATATCTAAATCCATGTCTTCACGAGCTCATGATGACGGCGAACAGTGTAGGGGAACCTCATAACTGTTGTGAGCGCCGCCACTTGACTCCTCCTATCAAGCTCTTCTTCCGCCGTACACAGGTCAAGCTTCCACAACATAGGTGCTGTGTATAATGCCTGTCTGTCCCTGCGTGGTGTATAAATAATATAATGCATACAAGAATGTCGCTGCGTGTTGAATCCTGGTCAACTCCCTGTAGACTACCTCCTTATAAAAGGTAGGGAAAATTATTTGAAGCATGCTGCCCCACTTGCTTTCTCTCTGTCTCTCTATATTTACGGAAGTGGCATGTGTCAATAGTACATAGAATTCAGCTGATTTCGGTGCTGAGTGAATAATGGGCTGGAAGGGGGGCGTTTGTACACTGCCCATACATCAAGTTTCCAGAGCTATAAGTGACCCAGGCGAATGAGTTCATGTGAACCCTACGGAGGACCAAATAGTGCGTACCGCTCATTGGTTGTTGCGCTCTCTCTCTCTCTCTCTCTGGATGATATTCTTATCTTTTCTCTTCCTGTAAGCTATGTATGTTCTTGTTTCGGTTGTCACGGAGCGTGTTGTTACATTTATAGTGTATAAGCATTAGAGTGTATGTGTACTGTATTCTCTGTAGTGGGAAGTTGGCGGAAATTATGTAATCTACTGTATAGTTTTATGTGATGTGTGAACTCAAGAGATGAAACGCATGGAGCCAGATGACGTGAAGTACAAAGTTGGGCTTCCACACTTTAAGCATGCCCGTCTTGTCATAGCTGCGATCAACGCCAAGACAGATACTTTTTCCGTGTCGACTTATTTGACTCTCTAATCTCTCCCGCGACCGCTGTACTTGCCGCTCTTATGTCTCTCACAGTCTTGCTCTGGTACTTATCGGTCTTCCTTTCTCTCATTGACTTTCTCCAACTTTCTCTATGGACCCATGTTCACTCCTTTATCTCCCACTGTTCTTCAGTTCCGTTGTAGTTCTCTCGCCTTCGTTGCTATCCCTTCAGCTCTTCTTTGTCTCTTTCTCCCTCTCTCTCTCTCTCTCTCTTTTGTTTTCATCAAAGTTGTAAGAAAATTTTCCCTCTCCTGTACACACTTTTATCCGTTTGCTTTGGTTCTTCCTATCACTCTGTTTCTGGGGAATCGTTTCACTATACTTCACTAGAAGCACATTACATTCCTTCGCTTTGGCAACTCTATATATATATATATATATATATATATATGCAAATTCATTTCGTTATAATTTCTATAAAATTTTCCCGCAATGATGCGGGTACAGTTTTACAGAGGAGCCTTGTATTATCATGTAAGGGATTCTCATTCCCGAGTGAAATTCCAGGCTGTAATGGTTCCGCTTGTTGTAATGGTTCCGCTTGTGCTGTTCTGCTTGCTTTGATGATTCCTCTCCCATTTTCAAAGGCTCTGATCTAATTCAGCTCACGCTTTACCCAGCTTACACACACACATCCACACATCCACACACACTCACTGACACGAAAACCCAAGTTACGTGTACACATGAGGGTTCACAGCGTGACCATAGTTTTGAGGGAATAGTTACGCGAATTTGCGCTAAACTTTTGTCTTCCAAATACCTTTCCTGTACCTCTGGTCTTCTCTGCGGACTCAGCTACTGGACCTTGTAATACTCTCTGTTGTGCACCACAACGGACCCCTTATGGATACTAGGGTAGCGTGTATCCTATTGAGTTAGAGGTGTGAACCAACATATTTGTGCCTAGATGTTTTACGATAAAAATCATTATGTATTCTGTGTACTCCTATGTATGAGCTAATAATGTAGAATCTTGTAATTAGGAGCTAAGCTAATGATAATCATCATGATTATTGGAATATATGACCAAAATTGAATTCAGTGTCTTCCGAAGGAAACTGATGCAGTTAGTCATGGTAACGCACGTGTGTACATTTAGACATGTTCGAAGGGATAAAAGGTACGTGGAGGCTTGCTGAGCTTATTGTAACAACACGTTTCCAATCATTCCAAAAGCTACATCAGGTGTAGCAATTTCACATTATTTAAGGCCTATAAATAATCCACATGCTTCCAAGGGGGCTTCTCCGACTAAAAAATTGGCCTACAAAAGTGTTGAAGGAGTTGGCGAGAAGCACGAGTTTTCCAGAGCACTTGATCCCTGTCATTGCAGTAAGTAATATAATGATGTAAACAAAGGAATAGGAGATTTGAAGGATGCGAGTGCAGAAGGAAATGACCGGAAAGACCGATGGAATTGTCTTGATGGTTCCATGATAAATGTCAGAAATTTTTCGGATCTTTCGACTCGAACCCATCCGTACAATGAATTCTCACTGCTTCCCACTGTGTTCTTGTCTCCAACACCTTCGTGGTAAACGCACATCCTAATTGTGGTACTTCCAAGACCCTCTGAAACAACCATTGTATTGGTTGGCTACAATGCGTATGCCATGACACTATTTGACAAGTAAAACCTGAACATGTCTTCAAATTTCAGTATTCACAGTGGATTTTGATGTTCAGTAGGACCGTCACCTTACAGATCTTTGGCTAATTCGCAGATTTTGTGGCACGGTATGATGTCAGTATGTATGTTTTAGCTGAAAGTGCTTTGAACTGCTCGCGCAGCTGCTGAATTGCTTTAATTGTGACGTGAACTTTGCTTCAACATTAATTTAGGTGTCATGAGTCGCTATCGTCTTTTTATGGAGGAAACATTGAGCTTCCTTTGTTCTTTCGGGATTAATTATTTGAGGAAAGGTTTATGTCGTCTATTTTAGGTATTAATGCAATTGTTGTGGCAATTTCTCCTGTTTGTCGATAGCCGTAATGGAAGCTCTTATGTTGACATTAATTAGCCTTTTTACTCACATGAATTATTATATGAAGTACGTTTATAAAGCGAGCAATCGCAATTCCTTCATTTTGTTACGAAAATTACTATAGTTAGTAATATGTTAATTTGTGAGCTTCATGTGTTACTAATTTTGAAGGGGATGGAGATTATCAGGCACGGCGTGCCATGAATTTTGGTCTCGGCTAATTCTTGTTATTTGCTTGCCCCCTTGCTCGTACATATACCCGCTTGGGTCGTGGTTACCTTGTTACCGTGTTGTTATTTGTTCATCTAGCAAACGTTGAGCGTATACATTCAAAGTATTGGTAAATCGTAATGTACTTTAATGGCAGTTAAGATAATGTAGTGCGTGGAAAATAAAAATGTACTAATTAGAACTTGTTAAAACTCTGGATTCTCTCATTTCCTGTGGTAGCTTCGATTTTGCCCACAAAATTCACGTAATAGGTTGATATGATGGCGGATCTAGTGTTTCCTTCCTTTGACGAGAAAGTGTGATTGTAATTAGCGTGCCTTCAGAAGTCAATTCTGTTGGTAGTACTAATGCCTAGTTGGAGGGCTCCACTGATCCAGCCACGGACGGCAATTGGCAATGGCAATACAAAATTTTAGCAATGCATCTGTTTCTATACTTATCGTGGTCCGAGAAATGCTAATTTTTCGCACATATCTCATATAACTGTTTATGTATCTAAGTCTCTTCACAATAGTGGCGTGGTTTTCCCAACTTTGATTTCCTGCATTGATAAACTGACATTGACATTGTAAATCTATGAGCTACTTGCCAACCTTGTGGGCCTCCTTTATTATTCCAACAATCTACCTCACAGATAGCACTTTCATACGGTTGATTACTTCTACAGCAAGATCTGGGGAGGGGCAAAAATGTTATCCGTAGAAAGTATTAGAGGGGCAAAGAGGCGGTAAGGCCGGCTGTGAATAATGAAGAAATTGAAAAGCTTGAGATAAAACGGATTGAAGTTGATAAGCAAAGCCGCTAGGGATTACGTGGCACTACAGCAGCAATAACGTTTAGCACTGCAGCAGAAAAGACGCCCAGGGGTACAAAGTTTGGAGAGCAGTAAATCCTTTTAGAGCCAGCAAAGAAGAAAATGAAACCACGGAAATTGCATGCGAGGCTTTATCAGCCCAATACACTAATTGGAAGCGGGCCCTTTTGAAGATCCACTCCGGGTTTCAAAACTGAACAATGTGCTCTGAGCAGCAATATTTCCCCCCAGCAAAGACATCCTGGTAGTCACATTCACCATTGGTACCTGGACCGATTCGGATAGAGTTTCCTTCATAACGGTTTTGAGTTCTCTGTTATATCTTCGTTATGTTTGCTTTCCTGGAACGCGACTTCCTGGACAACTTCAACCCGGCTCATTTAGGAAGTTCTTTGTCGGAGCTTTCCAAGCAGCAAGAGGTTATGTGGATTTGTAAAGCCTTTAGACATTATTTATTGGGAAAGTTAGCGGCGTTTCCAAAATTCAAGGCATCCCGTTTTCTTCATGACAATATAGGTAGTGCAACCACCATCTAACTTCCTCAAGGAGGATATTCCAGTTCTTCCAGAAATTGTCTCTGCTCTTCTCATCGCGGGCAACATCCTCGTACTCATCTTTGCTATTTGTGGCAACATTGCCGCTGTGATTGTTTGTCTCCGGTCAACGTAAGAGAAGCTTCTATTACGAGAAGCACCCACGGCCTTTTATTGTTTTTCCGGATATTAGAACGGGATGTATAACATCGTTTTTAGCACAGTCTTAAACGTAGGAAAGCTCCAAAATTTCTTGCGCATGGAGCAGTTATGTTCTGAGAAAAAAAAGGTAAAGTGATTTTCGCGAAATCCAAAATGGAAATTTTCTTTTGGGATTTAACAAAGAAATTTGTGGTTTTCCAATGTTCCCCCCTTTGCACAATTTCAGAAAAACATTATATGTGTTGTTGACTCGAGCAAAATAAAGCTTTTGTGGAAAATGGTATAAATTGCACAAACGGGGTAAAATTGCTCTGTTTACACAATTTCCATGCAATGTTTAGTAATTTCCTCAAAAGCGTTATTTTGCTCGACTAGACAACACATGCCCTGATTTTCATGAAATTGTGCAAAGGGGGGCCATTGGAAAACCAGAAATTGTCATGTTAAATACAATACGAAAATTTCCATTTTAGATTTCGCGAAATTTTTTTAAAATTTTTTTAAAAAAAGTTTTGCACTTTTCTATGTTTCAGACTGTCCTACAAACGATGTTATACATGCCGTTCTAATATCCCGTAAATCGGCCGTGGATGTTTCTCGTTAGTACGTGAACGAGATCTTAAGTAATTGTATCGTAAAGGTGCAGCGGCTGCGCTAGGATCCCGGTTCTAGTACCTATTTTCAAATCTGGACTCATAGTACACCATTGTCATCGTCTCTCATTGCAGATTTTCGAGGCAAGGGACAAAATTTTTTCTCATTTCCTTGGCAATCAGTGACTTAATGTTGGCCACCTTCTCAATCGTCGTCTCTTTATCACGAATATTGACTACGTATCACACTTGGGTAAGACTACAGACATCGCAAGTTGTGGAGTTGTGAGAAATTCATCTGCTAATCATATAAATTCCATTGTACTCTTGCAGAGTTTAGGGACTTTCATGTGCAGAGTTTCGGATTACATACAAACGGTAGCTATGATGCTGAATGGATGTAGCCTCATTGCCATTGCCGTGGACCGATACTTGGCTGTATTCCGTGGCTTGAAGCCGCCTTGTCTTCCCCCGCGGTGGTCGGTTCAGTGCACTTCTCTATTTATGGCCCTCACATGGCTGTTGCCTATAGGTCAGTTCCTTCCTAGTGTTGGGAAACTGGACATTTCCACTGAGAAGTAGAGATTCTTAACTGTATGCAATTTTCAATGCTAGTTATTCCACTTCCGATGCTGTATGCCTATGTGGTGATACCGTACTGGGTATGGGAACCGAGCGAAGAGGGAAATGTCTCAGATCGAGTCACCCGCTACATGTGTTTGAAAAAGCACCCCTACGGTCGTAAATTCACTTTAGCATACTACATAGTGATTGGGGTATTATATCTCTTGCTTTTTATTGTCCTCGTATTCTGCTACCTATCCATTATCCGCTTTGTCAATCTGAACTTTCGTCATCATCCTCGGGAACCCCGCCCAACTTCGAAGAACAAGGAGAGGACCACGGCGTCTTCATCCAACGCAGGATCCAGTCCGGCTATTTTCACGGCACCCCATCGACGTCATCGAAGAACTGCTTACATGCTGGTTGCATTGGTCTCGCTATTCTTTGTTTGTCGGGGGCCGCAATGGATATATCTCATGGTAATTCATCTGAAGCCGACGGAAAAAACGACAGCCCTTGTTGCAATGTATATTCTGAATTTGCTGTCAAATGTCAAATGTGCAATCAGCCCATTCGTATATACCATTTGGAATGATTCGGTGAAGTCACCGCATGTAAATAACTCATCCAACAGAGCCAAAAAGGCCTGTATCTGCTTTCCTACATCCAGCGGTGATCGGCAATGCCCTCCGGTCAGGTTATGGCGTTATTACCGGCGGGAGAATCCTCGAGCATATGACTTCAGGAGTAATGCGAAGATTCAGCCATGTTCGGGCTCTGTTCGCAATACTCAATGCTTCAACATAAGCGAAAAGGTGGAACTTCGTCCTACTAGTTTAGGCCAAAATGTCACTAGGGCTGACAGCTTATCTGGTGCAGGACTCTGACTACGTTAGTTACACAGCAGAACGGGAAAAATCATCTGCTGGTGTGGTTTACTTGCGTCGCCATCTGATTGCCTTGGCTGTATCAGACAGCCCGATCAGCCATTGTTCCCTCAAGGAACTCACTCCTTGAAAAGCTTAAAAAAGTTTATCCTTAATAGGCTTGAAACTCGTGGTGATGAATTTAATCGCTTTGGCTTATAAAAAGAGACACGGTTGTTGTACAGTTTCTCTTGTTTTAACATGAGTTGTTATTTAGCCCTATATGCCATTCGGATTGAAATAAAAGTTTTGATTCTGATAGTTTGTCCGTGTTTCCGGCCTGAAGAACAGTATTTACTTAGTGTATATAGGAAGGGTGTGCCAAAACTATTTGTCACGTTTGTTTTTCCTCTCGCAGCTGAACGCCTAATTGCAGGTCAATACAAATTCAGATTTTGGTACCAATCAAGTCTTGGTGCTTTGAGATTTTGTTTAGTACCGTGCTCATATGGATTCGTGCTGGAGTAGCTGGAGTATCATGGTGGATGGGAAAGAATGTATGGAAACTTAAGAAAGTGTGTGATTATTTTTTATAACATGATTTATAAAGTTAACGCCAGCTTCTTATAATTTCGCCTTGACGAACCTATCTGTTTGAAAACAATTTTGCGCTGACAGGATTCGAATTTTTCAACTGGGTCTGTCTCCATGAATCGGTGGGGTGGTTGGAATTATGATCACCTTTTGGACCAAACTGCTTTCGAAGCTTGTTTACGCCAATCAAGGCATACGGGGTCACCGGTGACCATTGACGTCGTCGTAATTCAAATACCGTCCCAACATTACAACTTTAATTTAAATATCGAATTTGCTAATTTACCATCACTTTCCACTTTCATAAATGTCACAATGCCAGTTTACAGAGGCATAATATTCCATATGTCCAAAATATTTTCAAAATCGACACCGGACGATACAAGTAGAGAAACGTCGTTCGTTGTGAGAGAACTATGCGTGCTAGCACCAACACCATAAAGTGATTCAGCCCAGCCGTTTGAAGCAAAGGTGAGGCTTAACTTATTCCTTCGGGTTTGGTCTTGTGACACAAGACCTTTTCTGCACGTCCGCGGCGCAATTGAATCACGCGGAATTAATAGTTCATCCACGAAGACTGCTGCTTGACAAATCAACAGTTAAATTCCTGTGTTTCCACAGTGGAAACTATGTAGTGCTACCACAAACGACTTTCGACTTCGAGCGTTCGAATTGTGAAAACTGAACATCCTTCTGTGGTTGGTTTGTGATTTCTAGGATGCACTTACCATTGTATTGACGTTACCACACCAACGGTGTTACAAGTAGCAATGTTTAAGTATGAACTCCTTCTATGTTGCCTATACTTCTCGCCAATGCGCAGTTGCCGTGCGGAAAAGGTTCCTTAGGATAAGAGGCACACAATCGCACATCTACATCAATCATAGACAATTTTCATAAACGGGTTGACCCTACCAGGCATTAGATTCTAGTATGCAAATTTCACAGTAAATGGGTTGTTGCTTGTTGCCGCATTGATACCCCAAGCTCTTACAAATCGGTAGTTACAACAACATATGTACTGTTCTTACGCTGTGAGATTTTCGTACAGCCGTATTAAGAGTTTTAACTTTGCGATACAATCGTTTCAATATCATTTCAACATCTCCCGTAATTTTTTTGTTTACAATCAGAGTTTCATCTGTTATCTGCTACTCACTTGATGTTCATTCCAACCAACTGTAATCGAATTAATAAAGGATGATGAGCTAGCTGAAGTAAAAAGTTGAACCATTTCAACTCTGTAGAAATCGAAACGAAAAAACATTTTCGTTTCCAAGCAAACTCGATTCCGGATTCCGATTCCGTTCGGGTCGGAATCGAAAGAAAACGTTCCGCTTCCGACTCGGAACCGGAACTTTGTTTTTCGTTCCGTTCCGGTTTTGGACGGATCAAGGCGAATTCCAGTACGACACCGGAACTTATCGGAAATTCCGAAACATATGCATGAAGCGAAGCCGGGTCATCCGATGAACTTTCTATCCCAAGTTTTGGACTTTTATTCAAATCGATTATTCATTTATAGGCCCTTATCCACACATATACAGCATTCAGTGTATGAATAAGTTATTGTTATAAGTAGCACTCGGAAAAAAAAGAACAGAGGGGAGATTTGAAAAAAACTCCAATGCTTTAGAATTGTTTAACTGGTTTTTCGCCATTGGATAGGAAGTGCCTAGGGGCGTAACACTATTGGCCTAATTCTGGCAGATAATTTGGGTTCACCAGAATTTCCGATTACCCGTTTATTAAGTAGCGTCAGCTACTTTATGTTTTCGTCTTATCTGTCCGCCTGTGAGCGCGATAACTTTTGACTGGATGGGAATTTTTCAACAGAACCTTACCAATCGGTAGCATTCACCTTGGGAACATGTAGCTATTGAAATTGGTCAAAATCGGCCA
>WJFA01004175.1:0-11190 GCA_009870155.1 Pseudobourletiella spinata | reverse complement strand
TAGAATTTCGCATCCGTATCATCGTATCGTATTTGATGATGCGATACGTAGCTCCGTATCAGTATTGCCGAGCCCTAATTTGAAATATGGAATTTATTAGTCATCAAAGTGCATATTGCTCGCATATAGCAAAGGGGAAGTCAACTTAGCGGTTTTTTTCAAAAATGACTCAAAATGAAAGACTGGGATTTTCTTATGGGATTTTGAAGTGAAGACGTACCCCCTTTGATACCGGAGTGATGAAAACTTTGAGGGCGCATAACTCTCAGGCAAACCTCAATTTCAGGCAGCACCTCGGAACTGGACATTCGTAATCTTTCTAGGAAACGTTTAGGTCGCGCATAGTCAAGTCACCCATTTGTGCTTTGGTGACAGTTCGGGGGGTTCCCTTGTCATTGGTTTAGTAAAACAAAAATTGAAAACCAAACCGAACGTCGGTGACGGGGAAGGAGTCATTTGGTCTCCTAAAATTCAATTGTCCACCCAAGGGAGTGTGTCCCTTGTTGTCCACTGTGGCTATTCTCGGTCAAAGATCAACCAGCGCAAGATTATTAAAGCATATAGATTCAAAATATAGATATTCATAATAATAATGATGATATATAGACGTATATTACTATGTATATATTATTATATAATATAGATATATATAGATATTCAAAATATAGCTATAAAAGCAGATAGATCGATCTGCTTTTATAGTCTTGAACTAGCGTGGGCCAAAATAAATATTTTTCATCGATAGTTATTATTACTTTGTCGGATTTGAGCATAAAACAGCCATCTCGCCTCAAACTCTAAAAACTGAAGCTGATGTGATCTAACGCTAGGAACACTGGGACTAGATGCAATTATATCTAGTGGGCATTTATTTCGGTGTTTACTTCTGACACAGCTCTCACCCTATAGTATGGCTGGAAATTGGCGGGAAGTTACACCCTTGTACGGAAGTTTGAATTTTCAAAGTATCATGATTGGTGGTGTGGGACCCCAGACACCACCGTAGAGGGAGAGAGGGACATTATAGTCATTAAGGACATACAGTTGTAAATTACTAGTTTCATCAAGTTCGAAGTTAAAATTGTCCTCCACTGTAATTATACGTTAGGTAGGTGTAGTCTGACTGAGTTGTTGAGGCTTGAGTGTGGCAGGAGTATGAAGTGAGAGGTTTACGCATTTCGGAGCAATACCTGTGCAGCTGCCTTTTCTTTCCATAGCCCCCGCCCGTATATAATTTTAACAAATTTAACCCCACCGAGTGGATAGAAATAAAAATTTGAGAAAAATGTTGAAAGCAAGTGTACTAGTATCGCTCTTAATGTGCTCAGTTTGTTCTGGTTTCCTTATTAAGGATGCAGACCTGCTCATGTATTTTCGGGCAGTTACTGTGTCCCTAACTGGTCCTAATACTGAGGCTGACCAAGTACAGAGGTATGGAAAATATGTACAAATATTTATTAACACATTTATTGCATTTATTAAGATTGTGTAGTCATGAATTTATATGTGTACACATAGTTCATCAATGTATTCAAATTTTGTTTAGAATTGAATATGCCAACGATAGTACGGTGAATTATATTGTGGACACTTCGGAAGACAAGAAGACGATCCAAATTGCTCTTGAGTTCACAAAGCAGCCGCCCTCTCCTATCATTTCAACGTTCCAGATGAAGTAAGTTTTTCCCAATCTGAGTAATTTTAACGAATTCGTTGGATTTTAATGATATTTAATATTTATTTACTGGAAAATTATTGGATTTAATAACTTTGCAGCATGACTTTGACGTCGAATCCAAATATGTATTGGAGTTTGGCAAACGCCACAGCGACCTTCAGAGGTTCCACGGCTGACATGTCATTTGACAATGTCGGTTTAGTGTCCGACATATTTTTGGAAGCACCTTTGAACCAGTCATTTGCGTGTAGTAAGTTTGGAAGGTTCCGCCCGGACGCCAGAGCTGGAATTAGAAACATAATTCCCAATATTGAGTTCATTGGGCTGCAGGTGAGATGATGCAAAATGCCTTAATTTCTTTTGTAATCGCTACTTTCAAAGTATGTGATTTTATTGAAATTTTTGTGCGACTTCATACTTACCGAAGTATTTTTTTGTGAAAATAGGTTCAAGCGTTCACCATGAATGCGGACGGGACGTTTGGAGAGCCATGGGATTGCATTGGATTCTTTTCCATTGGAATATGGTCTGGTATTTTCATTTCTGCCATTCTCATTGCCATCATCACCTGGGGCTTGGCCATGATAATGGATGTGAAGACCATGGACCGATTTGACGACCCCAAAGGAAAACCCATCTCTTTCGGTGGTGCGGAGTGAGGATTTCGCAGGAGTTACATCAACTACCAATCTAAGTCATTCCCTGATTTAGTCATTATTAGAACCGTATATTTATATGATTTTTGCTGCCACTGTATAAGAAATGATTTTGATTCTTCCTTCAGTTGTCTTGTGCTCTTGTATCATTATGTAGTACGTTCGCAGAGGAATGAATGTGAAGTTCATCGATAGCTAAAGGAAATGAACTAATTGTGTCATTCGCATTTTTAGTCAATCACCAACAATAGTTACCAATTTGTGATAAGTGATGGTTACCTCGAGAAGTAAAGATGTAAAAACATGTGTTAAATCTGTGCTGTTATTAGCATTCGGGATTTAGAAGGACTATCAGATGCTAACAAAATAAACTGCCGGTTATTTTGGTGCTGAATCATCCAGTACGTAAGTGTCGCGTTTTTGTAAACAATGTGATGGGTGATGGCGTTGAATTTTTTAGCTACAATTATGCATTTCCCTGAAACGGAATGCCAGAAGGGACCTGATCTTGTACCCATACAGCATTCAAATGTCTAGGTGGGAGGAAAATAAATTCGGGTTTTTCATATCGAAACGGAAGGGATTGTGCACCATCTTGCTCGATTTTCAGTATATGATCCTACCGCCGAGTAGTTAACATTCCGCGTTCTGGTTCAGATGTCGGTCCATTTTGGCAGGGAATACGAAATATTTTAAGGGCCTACGGCAAAAAACGCATAACTCCCGATCGCTTAGGGTGATTCGATTCAGTTTTGTTTTAAGAGATAGAGAATTAAATTCTCTAGAGAATTTTTCAGGTTTAGAGAATATCTCACATACTTTTGGCAAAATTTGGAAAGGAAGTTAAATCATTAGGAAAATTTGAAGTTTATTTTGAAATTTTCTAATCTTTGGTTTAAAATGTTTAGAAAACTATGAAAGATTTTGTAAAAACTTGAAAAAATGCCTGAGATATCCCGCTGATATGCCCGAGATAGAGAATTAAATTCTCTACAGAATTTTTCAGGTTTAGAGAATATCTCACATACTTTTGGCAAAATTTGGAAAGGAAGTTAAATCATTAGGAAAATTTGAACTTTATTTTGAACTTTTCTAATCTTTGGTTTTAAATGTTTAGAAAACTATGAAAGATTTTGTAAAAACTTGAAAAAATGCCTGAGATATCCCGCGGGCCCAGGCACCGCGTGGGCAAGTTATCATTGTAGATTCATCAGTTTTTATGGTTATCCTTTCTCGTGCATGTTTCCGCGGGAATTTGAAATACATATGCACGGGGTGATGAACTAAAAAGCCACCAACTGTGCAGTGTAATGAATTGTAAATGTATCGTGTTGTAGTTATAAAATTTCCGTGAGGACGGTACATTTATGGTAGAAGCCCAGAACATTTAACACGTGTGTGCCAAAAATACAGTCGTTGGATAAAGTAATTACTGGCTGAATACTCCGCAGCTGATTTCCAAAGCTGTCAACAAGGATGTTTGTTGCTCCACAAGTAAGTTTATTTCAGAATATGTGTCTTGGAAAGGATTAGTCAAAGTAACCGAAGGAAAATTGATAGTACGTAAAATTTGGCAACGGATCTACCACGCTGAAATTAAGCTTTTATTCTTCGGAGTAAATGTGCCAAATGACCTCAGTTTGATAATGCACACTTTTGAAATTTTACTCCGTGGTGTGTCGGGAACTATACTTTGATTTCTTTTGTAAGAAGCTGTTAGATTGGTGTTTGCTTCTTTTGCGAGCTCTATAAAATTCGTGATATCTCTTTATTTTACTTTGTTACAGGGCGTTGATGCTAATGCACTCACAGCAGGTGCATCTTTGCTGTCCCGGCCTGCCGAAGAATATGAAAATGATGTATGTATTGGAATTTCTTTACTGAATATAGGATGGATGTGATATTGGTAGAAATAATGCATTTACCTGTGCGACCATCACGTTAATGCTTAATTTATTTGTTTGCGTTTATTCTAGACGAGCGTAGAAACGGCGTGGGTAGTGCAGGCTTGTCAGTACGCTGATATTTACTACAACGTAAGGATCATTGTATTAATTTTAATATTATCCAGAGTTTCGGAAGAACCCGGGACTGGTAGTACTGAAGAAGATAATTTTTACTGTGGCTACCCTCAAGATTTATCTATTCAGGATTGTCATTAATTCTTCAGACACTACCGTCAACTGTGCATGTCCGATTGGGTCTAAATTCTAAAAGTTTTATTATTATTGCCGTGTCTCTGTCTAGTCTGCGAATCTTTTCAGCTTATCTGCTCCGCTGATCCTAAGTTATTACGAGTGACGGCAGATGATGATCGAATATACGCCGCGTTCCAGAGGGAATTTCCAAATTTCGAACTGGAGCGTATCAAAGAAGATGACCTGAAATCACCGGAATCCAAGGAGGTGAGGCATTACAGCACGGATGATTTTTCAGGCCCGTAGCGGTGCGGAAACGTTGGAAGTGTTCTAAATTATCCTTAATTCTACGGTACTGATTTCTGATTCTCTAAGTATTTTGCTTTCATTTTGCAGAAGTGGAGAAACTTTTTGGAAGCCAATAAGGATATTCCTGATTACAACTTTGGTACGCTGTTGAGATTGAATTGGTAAGTGCCTTTTCTTCCTCCTCTCCTTTGTAATTGTTTAATGGCGATGGAATTTTTAGTAAGGGGGACTACAGTGAAGAAAATACGACTCTCGTTCCAAGACTCCAGTTTCTAGCCATTGAGATTGCCCGCAACAGAAGAGGACTGAATGACACGGTTTGGAAAGAAAATTCTGTGAGCAGCTCGAAGCGTTGTGATAAAGTCAGTGAAAATGTGAGCTAGCTGGTGAATCTTTAGAAGTTGGCCTCAGGGTGTATAAGAAACTGTGTGTATCGGATACCTGTTTTTGTACTCACTCTTTTTCACAATTTTGGATCTGAAGTGAGCTTTCGTAACGATTTGTCGGAATTCCGCCGAAGAAAGTTTCAGCGAACCAAAATTGCCATTTTTTTGCGTAAAATATCATTGCCAACGGGCCTGTTTCCTCCCCCATGTGTTTTATAAATTGTGAATAAAGTGCTGCTCAAACCCAGATTTTGCTTCAAATGATGAAAAAAGCATGAAACGAATTGAAGGAGCTTGTTTCTTCGCTGATTCGCGTTCGGCTTTACTTATTCGCATGCGCAGTTAACCTTCACAAGTGATCACATGACAAAACTTTAAATCCAGTGATTGTTCCTTGTACTCTGTTTAAAGTTTGATCAAATCCTATATAAATTAAAAACTTAACGCGCGACAGGGTTACAGTAAGGTTTCGGCGAACCTTCAAGAAAAGACCGTGGACTAATAATACTCATACACTCTCCACTTGATCACCCAAACAAAAATGATTTTACATGGAATAATTAATGGAATTATTAATCATAAAAGCTAACACTACAAGTTTTAAATGCAGTAGAACATTGTACCGAGATACGTATCAGGTTGGAGGAGGTTTGCCACGATTCTAAACTATCGTTGGAGTCGTCTGTATCCAAGCTGCTTGACTCGAGTCTCCCGCATTCCCATTTGCAAAATCTGTGACAGTAGGCTTCAGCCGGGGTGGGAGCCTGTTATTTGTTAATGTAGAACCTCCATTCCTAGATGAAAAAAATGCAGTTCATGTTTCTCCATTCTTACATTATTCTTCGATTCTTGTGGAATATCGCTCCAATTCTTATGAATAATGAGTAGATCCTTACGTTATTGGGCGTAATTTTGGAGGAAGCTTCGGTACAGGTGTGTGATCACCATTTTCCACCGCGTCCAACGTATTATTCACCGAGGGCTGAGGTTGAGTCTCGGGCAGGTACTGATGATCACGTCCATCTACTTGATCCACCCGACCAGGCTGTAGTGTTGCCTCAGTTCTCAGGTTACTGACACCATCAATCCGTTGTATTTTTGGCACTAGAGGGATAGCAATTGAAAACTCGTTTATCAATAAACAACAGGCTCAATTGAGTAACTGTGATAAGGACGGAACAGTGAGAAAGTCCAAAGAGCCTTACCATCCTGCTTCCCAGATGACATTTTCTCCTTTTTCTGACTCCTATATTTCATTGAGTACTTGTAATAATCTGCCATTTCAAAAGGCTTACTGGATTCGTTGACAAAACTTGCTTTGGAATCGCCGTTTTCACTGCCTAAAAAATATAAATCAATAACCCATAAGTCATGCAATGCACTACATTGCTTGTCAATGTTTACACAGGGGGCAAAAAACTCCACTCACTTCGGCTGCTCCTCTCACTGGCCTCAGTGGGACTTGAAATGGCCAAACGGTTGAAGTTAAAATCCGTTGCACCGGTGTTCACATCTAAAGAGCGAACGATTTTTTTTCTTAATGCTAACTGCACACGCGTTAAGGGAACCATAGGGTAATTTTGTCTTAAAAGTTACACGTAAAAAAAATTAAAATTTCTGTTCCAAACTCTTACTTTCATTATATGGAGGAATCAGTACTTCAGTGGATCCCAGCACAGAATCAACGGTATCAACACTACTGTCGAACCACCGCGGCGGCGGCTCCCTCTCCGTTGATACACCAGGGAAAATAGGAACAGTTTGACTTCTCGTGTAACTATGACTTGGAGCTAGCTGCCAGTTTACTCTGTCTCTCCTTTCGGGGATACAAGTATTAGCCGTCGTGTTCGGGCTGACAAGAATGGCGGGATTCGCTAGTACTGCGGGCGCAACAGATTCCAGAATTGGTGCCTCCACACTGAACTTGGCTTCAACAGTGGGAAGTCCGAACGTATACTGCTCATCTGGCTGGAGCATATCAATATTTTCAACATTCAAGCCTGCCAAGGACCCAACCGTCTTCGTATGCCTCCGATTCTTGTCGAGGTAGCCTCTTTTCTTCTTCTTCATATTTCGGTCCAAGCTGCCGTACCTGTGGAAGACATCCCTGACTTTTAGCTAAAATTTAACACAGAGAGCCAATCCAACACTCATCTCCCATAAGCGTCAGTATGACTCACCATGAGTTGTCTTTTCCACCGGTACTACTGTCACGATGAACGGGACTCAGGTCAGAGGACTTCACGCTAGCTGCGCTAATGACTTGGGAATTCCATTGATTATCAGCTCTATTACCAACGAAGTCACCATTGCTGGATTTATCTGAAATCAATACCGAATTCAACAACAGTGAAAACTCTGCAAACAGAACCAAAAATTTCGAAATCCTTTAACTTTTACATACCCGGAACTAAAACAGTTTTCACAGGCAGCGTCAGTGAAGATTTCCGACCGGACGATCTCAGATTCCACTTGTAAGCGTCGAGATTGTTGAACGCAGATTCGGCGCACCTCTGTTGACTTGCAATAACTCGTGGCATGAGCTGACTGTCATATTTTGGAATAGTTTTCCTCCCCTTCCGTTTCAAGAGAGCATGGAATTCTTTTTCCTACAGAGGACACCCAAACAATCCGCCAATTATTACTCGGCAATACATTCCAACATGTGAACATTATTGGTAAAAATTTGAAAAAAAACGCAGAATACCTCCTTGCAAACGCTTTCCAGCTCATCGACTTTAGCATATAACCGCCGTAACAGCACTTCCACATGTGCCGCTTTCTGCTCTGCTTGGGAACCATTCTTGGTATCTCTTGGACCGATAGTTAATCCTACGCGTTTATTCGCATTATGATAGCTTGCCATATTTTACGAACACAACAATTTCTTCGTATACACGACGACGGGTGATCTAAATGTAAATTTCATTTTTAACATTTTTGAATCACACATGATAGAAACACTTTTCTTATTATTTCAAGTTTGATATTTAACTCACCAGATTCCTGAATTGTCTGATAGGATAGGAATGGAAGACGCTCAGTAAGGACAGTTATAATTCCCGATCCATTTAGAACTTGGAATGCGTTCTGTGACATTCACAGAAAAAATTACGGCGATTCCGGGGTCAACTTGGCCCGGAAAAAACTATCACGCTCACAATGTATCACAACAACGGCTGAGTCAGCATATGGATTTTAAAAGGGAGACGTGGTCGTCCGTCCTCTGCATCATCATCATAATCATATAAAATTTCGCTAGACAGCCTCGCAAATATTAACAACTGAGGCTAAAACCTAGCACACTTTTACGCAAAGACTAACTCTGCGGGGTGGCAACAACTTTTATCATCACACATGCCGCCACCGAAGGTAATCGGCTGTTGCTCGAGCAAATTAAAATATTGATATACGTTTCTCAAGCCTACTTAGCCATGATTCACACATTTCCTTCAACAACGTTGGAATTCCCGAAGAACTGCCCCCAAAAAAGTCATAATGCACGGGCTCTTTTAGTCAAAGACAGTTCACAGGTTTTGCGAACTGAAAACTGCACTGCACCAGTCATTCGATAATTCGAATTAAATTCCATCACATAGTGCATTGGATGTGGAATGCTTACAATTTAGGTAATACTTTTTCCAAGTTCCCCACTAAAAGTATTTTAGCTGGCCAACTCAAATCTTCAAATTCAGCGGCAGGACGATCAATAAAATTAGTTCGAAAATTCCCAGAAGGGTGAGGAAAGCCCGTGTTTTTACCACTAAATATTTATTTTTCCAGTGCTTGCAGAGTCGAAGCTAACGGATAAATTGTTGGTCGGTCCAGGAAATTGACGCAGCTTCTCAATCTGGCCCATTTCACCTACAATCAAATTCACTATATCACACACACACGCACAAGTTTGCAGAAAGCTAACAAATTCTCATGCCATTATTACGAGCCTGTCAAATTACTAATCACAGCTATGCAACTATGTAAACACTCTCACGAGCTTTCCTTCCCTCTGATCTGTCTATGTAAACATATAAACTTGGGACATATGAGAGTGCATGTGCATACATGAGTGAATGCTCTGTGGGATCATTCCGATTGGATACGTACATATAAATCTGAAAAAGCACTTCCTAGTTCCTACTTTAATCTCTGTGGTTCCTTATAGTCGCAGGACACCAAATTCCTTCGCAAGTTCGCTCAGAGAACCAGAGAGTGCGTGTACAACGTGTCAAACGTTTTTCTCTGCCAAAAAAAATGTGCCAGCATGTTTTTTATCAGGGTTTATATGTGAATTTTTTTAGTTGTGAACCCACATAATGGAACATTTCCTGCACTGTTGACTATACCGAAATGATGAAATATCCGACATGTGCAACTGCTATTTCAAAATGCTCGTCGCAACTATGGATTAACTATCACTTGGGTTTCCCCTTCGTTTTTTAAGAGTTTATTGCAATTTCTTTGAGCCAAATCACACTTGCAGAGTCAGTCTCAACTGATCGTATTGGAATCGTTACGAAATCGTTGTCTTCGGTTTCACTGCGGATCCCGGTGTACAGCGTGTCCCAGAAAGATGAACCCAATTTTGATTTTTGGTAGAGCCTGAGCCAAATGAGCTCGAAAGAGAAGAATTTTGGCGTGTGCAAGTTGTGCCAAACTTTCTAACAGTGGTCCTCCGGTTTTTAGCCACCTCAATCAAAATACATCTAGCTGATGCGTGTAAACATTCACAAATAATCTGTAATATGACTGTAATTATGCTACCTTACCAATACCAAGAAAAAACTAGAGGCAGAGATAGCACAAAGGCATAATTTCCTGAATCAGATTTTGCCGTATTAGCAATAATTATTGCTGTAAAGAAAAATGTTAAATTATGCATGCCGTGAAAGATCTCAGGGACCTTAAGGTTCTGTCAATGTAATTCAGCATGGGCATCGGGATATTCCGGGATTTTGGGAGTGGAACCGCGATTTGTTGCAAATCCCGATCCCGCATTTGGTCGGATCTAATATGACATGTCTCCATTAATTTGGATCGGGAACGGGATTGCCACAAGGTTTTCTCCAATTTGCCAACAATAGTTTCTACAAACGCAAGTCGACCGGAATTCATAGTGAAGGATGAGAACTCTCTCACCGGGAAGGATTCACGAATGCTCATTATTGCAACAACAGTGGAAATTGCATCCGTTTATAATGATGAATTCATTCCCAGTATTAACGACTCCACAATGACGATCATTACGACTGAAATTGTAGGAGAATTCCAATTTTTTCATCAGTGCAAAAGTCACCAAACCGAACTACTAAATTATTTTTATATTCGAACGGTCGAAGTTGGTTGAATTTCAACCAACTTCAACTTTCAACTTGAAAGTCAACTGTAGTAATTATACAAGCCATATCCATTATTTTAAAAATCGATTTAAGGTTTTCAGTTCTATTGACGGTTTAAGTGGTGTAACATGTGGATAAACCAGTACCATCTACACCAACAATAGATTTTGAAAAATACATGGCTGCGATTTTGGTTGCGATGTCAATGTAATTTTATTACGGTTTTTACGTGTACAGCCCCATTGCGATGGTTTCCACAGGACACCGATCCCTGCCGAATCGGATGACGAAAAACTACCAAATCTGAACTATTGTTGCTTGAAAATGCAGCGATAATTTTTTACGCACCAGCAAGGCGCGCACTTCTGAAAAACTCTGAGGGACCTGAGACTCACTTAAGGTAAAAGTGTGGATGTTGGAGTGGGCAAGTGAGGTAATGTGAGGAATAAAGACGGAGCTTCAAATTTGTTGTTCATGATTGTGGCTCATCTGTGGTTCAGGGATATTACTTGTTTTAAAGTCGATAAATAATGAGCCAGTTGCAATATGAATTGGCCAGATTGGCCCAGGAAATGTCTCCGAATTTGAGGTCCAGTTTGAATTTCCTGAGTAAAGTACCCAAGGATATATTGGAGCGCTTTGTCCCGGTTAATTTTATTCCAACCAACTTGTTTCTGCCTCAAATAA
>WJFA01004174.1:0-11191 GCA_009870155.1 Pseudobourletiella spinata | reverse complement strand
GTTGTGTGACAATAAAGGCTCACGTTTATGGGGAGGAAAATGCATGGGTGCGAGGATTTTTCATGAGAATCATTCATTTTTGTTAGTGGGATGCACCACTAGGGTCAGTCATGCCGCTTGGCTTGCTAACCTCCCAAAATGTGAGAAATTTTCGACTAAATATATTGCAATATTTTGAAGCCGCCTAACGCAAGTTTAGTTTGAGAGCAGATCACTTAACTAATTGTTGCTGTCTAATTATTGTTGGCACATTGAAATCTGCAAATAGATGCTCGTTTATAAAGTGTTCTGTTCGCAATTTGGATGAAATCCGACTAGTTGTAAAACACTAAAGACAACTCTAGTGTCGTTTCTATAATTATTCTTAAACTTGAAACCACGAAGTACTATTTCCCTATTCCGGCGCAAAAGGAAGAACCTAACAAACACTCTCAGCAGCCCTAATACTCGACCCCACAGCAAGTATAGACACAAAGAGCCGTTGACACACATTCCTCATTCAAACTCCGAACAAAGAATTGGTCCCAGACTCACTCCCATCTTCCCCTCCCGAATATTACCGTGACAACATTATTTTTTCTACCCAAAATTGAATTGATTAGCTAAACTGTACGCTGAACTCACGTTCTCCTGAACTAACCGTCAAATCTCCCGCTGTTCTCCCCTCCACACGAGAGGCTAATTTCCTTTAGATGTCACCTCAGGGATTTCCACTCTACAAACGGGGAGATTAACCCGGGCTCGAAATAGATTTTTTTCCAACTTGAAATGAGCTTTGGCACGCTCCTTGAGTTCTCAAGATGGTATGTCCATTTATAACTAACATGGTGAGAAAGAGAGATTTAACAACATCATCTCCGAAATGCACTGTGTGTGTGTGTGTTTGTGATTGTGAGGAGGATATGATTCTAAAAAGTAGCCATTTTGCTCCAGTCCGCCGCTCCCCTCCTCCTCCTCCAGCACAGGCAGACCTTCCAAGAAAGCACTCTTTTGTTTAAGTATTTTGTAAAGATTTAATCTTCTGCCCTGGAAAAGTAAACATTACGTAGGCATCCAATTATTCCATGTGGGATGAGGGAGTATATGCATTACTCTACCTTTGAAGGAGATGGGACAGGGAAATCTTCCGGCTGACAAATTTCTCAAGAGCATGTTGACATTCTCGTAAGTGGGGACCATTAAATGGATCTTTTTTTGTACAGGGATTCGTGCCGCCCAGCTCAGGGCCGACCGGCCCTATCCCCACTCCGCTCTCCCTACAGTTTATAAGCTTATTTCGGTGAGCAATTTGTTTGGCCGGTCCATTTTAGGATCAATCTGCATTCATGTCCCCATGTCGCATGTGTGTTGGATTGAGAGAATTAAACACAGCTGTGTGTGTGTGTGTGTGTGTGTATGTGGGGAAGAGGACTTGAGAGAGTTTTTCAGCCGCGGGATCCTTTCGGTTCCTGAACCCTTTGACAAGCCTTTTTTAGATCAGTATATAGATCTGCTCGGATTCTATTTGTCTACACAGCCTCTTCCATCCTTGTCGGCTTTCCGTCAACCTCACCATGGTAACAAGTTGTTATATGAACTGCGCACTCCATTATTTTTTTGGTCTCCCGAACATCATATCTCATCGCTATAGCTGAACCGGTAGCTTCTCCAGAATTCCCCCTCTCTTTCTCCACTCCGGCTCTGACCCACTAATTATTGTGGCCGGAGAAGATTCTGGGGGCTATAAGCCAGCGGTATGCGTGTGCCCCCAGGATTATGAACTATAGTATACGCAGTCTGTCTGTCAGACTCATAGACAGCCACCTTCCCGCATATTATTAGTACGACGATGCACTCGCACGACTCAAAAGTAACACCGTCTGCGCCCGCTCCTGTCGACTTATAAAAATCCAACGAGATGGAGAAATATGAACAAAAAATGATGAATAATTATTCCAATGCCCTCACAATAGTCATTCCCACATCAGTCTTTCATCTCATCCGCATCCTGGGATGATGTCATGGGGTGATGCGGGGAGTGAGTGAATGAAAGTATAAATTCCTGATCTCATCAAAAATAGGAGCCGGACGCGGGCGGTGTGCTCTCTCTGCGTTCCTGGTACTACTATAAAGGGACTCACGGAGGGCTTGGGGGAGATTTACGCTGAGGTGTCAATCTGATGAGCAGATGAGTCAGCTTCCATCTGATCCAGTAGTAGTACCCAATAGACTCTCATTCACAGTTTGGATTCACTCTGTGTGTGTGTGTGTGTATATATATGTGGACTCAATCGATGGTTCGATAGAACAAAAGCTGCTGAGGTGACGGGAAAAACGGGAAATCATTGACACCTCCGCATGTACGTACACACATACGCACAAATATACACTCACATATACCCACATACGCACAAGCACAAACACACACACATGAGCACATGCAGACACTCGCACACACGATCGATCCATCTAGTAGATGGCGAATTCAATCTTGTTCACTTTTGGGATGACGACCCTCAGGCCCCTTGTCCACACCCCTGTGTGAGATTGAATGCTCTAGGAATGACATTGGTAGTCCCATGTTTGCAACGTAAACAGCAATATATGTAACCTTGTGCTCATATATAGATTCAGTTTGATCTTTGTCTTATTGATTCTCCTTTTAAATTGGGCTATAGGAGCACGTGAGGACTTGGGTGTCGTGATGTAATTGAAGGATGTGCCATAAACGGCTGGATTACCTGCCGCTGCCTGCACTCTCCCTGAGTTATTTCCTATCCGAGGATGCTTATTCGGAAACATCTCAAGTCGAACTCTATTGTTACGGGGGAGTGTGAGGTATCTGGAGAGGCACTGAATGTGTACGGGTTGAGCAAACCCCGGGGGTTTTCTTTTAACAGCTTGCCATGCCAGCTGTACAACTCCGGTGATTGATTACGTGTAGCTTACTCTCATGCAGTGATTCCCACAGCTAATCCCTAATATCGGAGAATGTGAGTCATCCCCACCGCTTATGATTCCTGTGGCCAAGGTCACTTTATGGATCCGTGTGTAACTTGCCATCATGGGACTCACAAATGCCACTCAAGTTATTTCAAGCACGGTGCCGATTCTCCGAATATAATACTCAACCTCGTGGTAAATGCAGCTTGTACTTGCAATAACATTATTATGCTTCGCCAAGGCCGGCGGTAATTCTGTAAAGCTACAGAAGAAGAGCCGGATATTGCTCTCCTGAGTTAGTTAGTCCACTTGAGTGTGTGGTCAGCGAGTAACTGAACATGGAGGAGGGAATTGGAGCATGTTATTATGAGAAGTGACATTGATGGGAGCCAATGGGGAAATATGTGGTTTTCACCCATCGCATCTTATTAGCTAATGAGACGTATTCAGTTCAGACACGGCGACTTCTCCAAGGCACACACACCATACAAGCATACACACACATGCATACACGCATACATACACACACACACACTCCAATATGAACGGATCAAATGATGCCGAGAGTGAGTATGAGAATGTGACTGGCACGATCTCTGCGGCTTTCATTAAATCATCCTCCGTGTCCCTCGCTCTCATATGAATGCAAATACTTTGTCTGCTCCGAGCTCACGCCAACAATATGTCCCGTTTTTCCACGGAGAGTGGAGCATTGTCCTGCATTGTAATAATCTCTCTGATATTTGATATGCCCTCCTTGGCTCCCGTTGTAATGCATTTACCTGTCAACGTTTTTTCACACGGGGATCCATTAGCTTCGAGCTGGCTGTCTGTGAGAGGGTGCGAGAGGAAGCAGAACTGTGTGTACCTGAAGTGTGAGTTAACGCGTAGCTCTTTTCTGCATACTATCCCACTGCCTGCTATATCGTCCCATGCTGGCAAAAACAAGGGTGTTCTCGCCAGCCTATGTCGGATTATAGCCTATACGTCTGTGCATGCTCTCCGCTGCCATGATGGTTGCTGGCGCGGTGTTACAGATGTGCGGAATCTCATCAGAAAACTATATCCAATTCGCACCGCACTTGTGAGAGCATTCTCCACACTTTCGCCCAGAAATCCCCCAGAATAAAAAACACATCCTCCTGGCCCTACATACACATTGTTCAGTGTGACATGGACGAGGAGAACAAGGGGGACCTCTGACCCTGACATGGCTCCATGTGTGTAAATCACTATCGAGTGTCTCCAATGGGATCGGTACATGGGTCCCGGCGTGAGACAGCAGAGTAATCCCACGCATTGTCCATGTCTTTCTCCAACTTCATTTCAAATTAGTCTCGGCCCCTCTCAAAGCAATCAGAGAGCATCTCTCTCACTGTGTGAGCGGATGGAAAAAGTATGTTGGATTTTGCAAGTCACTCTTTCTCTATCTCTCTCGCCCAGTCCGCCCGTCCGTATGTCCCTGCGCATAACTTGGGCTGTGTGAGAGTGTCCCCCACCCGAACGAACGGCAATAATAATAGATTTTATGAACCTCTCCTTTCATTCCAACAACCAACATAGTGGGGATTGGGAAGATGACGACGACAGACCCTGAACTCTCCAGACTCAGACTCGTGTGCCTCGAGCAATTAAACTTAGTGAAATTACCCATTGGAACCTCCAATGTCCCAGCCCACCGAAGAGTAAATGGATTTATATTATTATTTCTCCCTTTAAAAACTAAGACATAAATTTTATGAAGCGATTGGAAAACAAATAGATGAACATTTATTATGTGCCGTAAACAGACCGGGCTGGATGATTAGAATGCATATGGAAATAAAGATGAAAGTTTGTCTTGCACACACACACACACACACACATACCGTAGCATACTGCTGTGCTACAGCATAAGCCTAGGAAGGAAACTATTAATGGGAGAGGGTTGGAATAAGTGACGATGGGCTACGGATGGAGGGATTGAAACTGATAAATAAACAGAGCTTAATATGTCCAGCAGAGGCTGGCTAGCTTGAGTCAAGTATGAGAAGCCGCCCACACAATGGGAAGCTATATTTTATATGTGTATGTGCAGGATCCTGGAGGATGGTGATGTAGTAGTAGTCGTAATAGGGAAGTGAGTGGTAAAAGGGTGAGGAAAGAGGTGCTGGAAGATGAGAATGATGGTGAGGAGCACACACGGAGTTCAAGTGGGGAGACTGGGGCGGTTTAATAGTCTCTGAGTAATTGGAAAATCCATCATAAATCATTTCGGGGAGCGTTGATGAGAGCGGGTCACGGGGTCTAACGATGAAACCTTTCGGGAGAGAGATTCCTTTCAGAGACGGCAGTTCGGACCGGAGGTCGACCATGGAATGTCACGAGTGGAGTCTGGCTTTAACCATGCTCAAAGATGGGAGCTGTGCGCCTGCGCCTTTCTGTGCGGCTGCAGGCGGCGGCCTGGTAAATGCTCTTTTATCCCACTGGACAGTTTATGTAAAAATTTACGACTATGTGCGTTAAACTCCGTTAAAATCAAACCTGTGGATTCTGTACTTTTTAAAATAGCTACTGAGTTCGCACTGTAAAATTAAGGGCACTATTGGAAATTGATTTAACCGCAATTTTCAGAGCATCATCAGCGGTTTGAGAGTGGTCTACAAAGAATCAAAATATAATGAGTGGCAATTGGGTAAGACGAATAATGTGAACTTGGTGGAATAAAAGCTAATTTGGCCACACTCGCGCTTGACGGCCTCAGGTGGGGCCCTGAAGGGACATGGACGGTGCTGTGTGTGAGATGATGAATGTTCCGTCCCAGTCCGCTTTGTAGTGCATTTATCATGGGAAATTATGACCTGAATGAAAACCTGCTGGAGGAATTCGTCACTTGGCCCTCCGCGCCGTGGCATGTGTAGTATAAATGAGTGACATAAAATAAGTGGAGGTTCTGTTTTTTTACCTCTGAAAAACCTAATATATTCATCCCTCACTGCCTCGCTCCTCTTTATCTCCTCCAGGGTGAAACCTAATATGCTCGACGCACATTGAACTCCCTTTATTCCCGGGTTACTCATTCCGTTCTTTTATAGCCTCGTTGAACGATGCTATAAAAGCTCCACGTATGCTAATGTGTATACACGAATGTATCCAGGTGAAGGTTCCAACTGAGAGTTATAAAATACGTACTGGATTAGTGGAGCAAATTTTTAAATTTGTTCACATACGACAGAGTGCTTGCTGGCTCTGCTACTACTACTACTACTACTACTACTTCATGGAACGACGTTACACCTGCAACGATTGTGCCGATAGCCAAATACACTTGGTTCGCCGTGTGGTGTAATATGTGAGTGAGTGGGGGCAAAGGATGGAGTCCCATGTTGCCTCTGGATTTCCTCATGTCACCCGTCTGTAAAAGGAACAGATGATGGCAGTCATGTCATATCTTATCGGGACATCAACTCACTGTTAACATGAACGGAGCGAGAGCCCCGGAATTTACAGGTTTACGGCAGTGGAATATCAATTTTGAATTTTGATTTTTTATCCAGAGTTTGGGAGGAAGGAATGATGTGACCCTGGCGCCGGGACCTCGCCACGTTTCCTATGCTCTTCGAATATAACCGCTGCTGATTTCCAGCGCAACTTAATGAATAAAATTTAATGATGTTCTAATTTATAAATTTAAAAGTTGCATTGAAGTTATTTTCAAAAGCCGGGAAGTAGTTCTCTGCAAATCACACAAAGCAGATATTATTTACTAATAATGCTTGAGTCGTTCGAAAAAAGTACTGGGCATAACGGAGGCTGAATATGTTAGTAGCACGCGGGGAAAATGCACTTGGAAGTAAACACCACAACACAGTACAGCACACGCCTATTTCGTACCATGCTAATTCCAATCCCGTGCGGCGGCTGCTACCCTCCCCTCACTCTCATGATGAATCACCTGTTGACAATCTCACAGAGTGATGATGAAGGACGTAGAGACACGCAATTCTGCATTCCAAGTTGAAACCAAGCTGAAAGTATATTGCACACTTCGGCTCTGGAGCCTTCTCATTTTAATTAAACAACCATCCCTCTCTTAACTTCATTAATAACTACCAGCTAACTTATTTTAACTAATACTCATCTCCAGCTTACATGTTTTCTGAAGAAAACAAACAAGGCTTTCCTACTGGTTCTTGAAAAAATGCTATACTCCTCACTATCCTCCTACCACTCAAAATCCTAATGAAATGCCCACGGGTTGTTGATCCAGGATGATCTCACAATAAGTTTTGTTGGGAACTCTGTAGTCACTTCCACTTCCCAAAGGCAGATGGTGCTTACAGTCAAGTTTCCCGTTCGTCCAAGGGAAAGGGTTGAGGGCAATGCCTGCTTTTTGTAAGTATACGTACACAGTGGAAGTAAAGGGTAAGATCGGGGTGTTTGGACATCACCTCTGTGCTGTGCGGACAATGGAAATGAAAGGGAGTGGAGAAGAATCATATCTTGGCACCTTTTCATTTCAAGCTTCCCTGGACATCAAAGGATACTCTACGTGTGGTCCGAGCTATTCTTATTGAAATAAATCCCGACTGTTCCTATTTAAACGCATGTCGTGTCCGGCAGAGAGTGGATGGATACTGGACCGTGAGTTGCCGGAGTTAGACGGGAATCATTGTGCGGTGAGCCTAAACGGCTCAGACAGATTCAGTTCGTTGTGAGCCCAGAATTGTCTACAAGGCAGTGTAGTGATTTGAACTGACACAAATAAAAATGGATATCTCATTGCTATCAGTTTGATTATTGCTTGTATTTTGCCTAGCATTTACCAGTTGGAGGTTGAGAAGCAGTTCTACTTCATTCTTTGGCTAACCAAAATAATATTATTTCAGTAAGTAGAGTCAAATTCTCTCAGATTTCCTTCCAAAATGACGCATAGGCATTTCACATGCGGGTCAAATCTATATAGATTTCTTCATGCGCCGGACAGAGCCCTGTCCGGGATTAAAATTCCGAGAGAAAAGCGGATTTTGCCATTTTCCTCCGGACATTCCAGCTAAATTCGTCCGTCCTAAAAGGGCGGAGCGGGGAAGTCGGACTTCAGTGTGGCAGTTGGTTGAAGCGTGTGGAAGCGCCCATGTCATTCCGGATGATTGGCAAGGAAAACTCTGTCCATTGAATTATGAATGACTTGGTGCCTGACGAGCTTGTCACTTCCCCAGTGAATCCTGAAGGGAGAGTCTGGAATTGAAAACAAAAAAAAAGTTTTCCAATCACAATCTCATCATCTTCCCTCTTACTTGCTATCCCCTGTTGTACATAATGGCCCAAGTTTGTGTTTCCTTCCCCCTATCTACATCTCCCTCTTCTGTACCCTAACTGCTCCTGTCCTCAAATACACAAACATACAGTCCGCATTCACAGTATTCCCAACGTGCAGAGATTCAATTGCTGCATGGTTAGGATGAGGTTGAAGGAGAGAAAAAGTGAGTGCACCCTGAACAATCACTGTGGCAGTGACAGTATAGTGGCACTGCTTCTCCAAACTTTGGCGATCAACTGATAGGAGTGATGTCTATGATGTGTGTGTGTGTGTGTGTGTGTGTGTATGTATGTTTGTCCGTGTGTGTGTCTGTGTGAGTCAAGCAGAAGCTAATCGCTGTGTCAGTGGTAGTGTAGCGGATGAAGCGACGGCTGGAATATCCTTCAGAATCTTCTATGCATTTCATATACGACGGATCATTCAGTAGTGGCAGGATCCGTCTGCATCTGTCACGGTTTGGACGCCTGTAAGCTCCCAATGTGCCGAATTGAATTTCAATTTCATTCAGTTTCCATTTCTTACTCAAACGTAGTAGCAGAAACATGCACGATCGGAAGTGTTGTTTCAATGTAATGCTTAAATCTAACGCCGATGTGTATTTACAGGTATCCCAAGCAACCCACGACCTGCATACAGAGGGCCTAAATACTCATTTATGAATTGGAATATCCGGAACAGGTACATCGGTAATTTGAAAATGAACTTTAAATGAACGGCCCGGAATTTCCTACTGGAACGTCAAATCATGGGCAAAAACCGTTGGAATGTCTTGTCCACATGTCAACCGACACTTGGCCCAGCGAAGCATATGGGGAGAATTTATACGTCTCAACACTCCTCCTCTTCTCCATGCCGGCTGAATGCGGGGCCCGTCTCTGGAAGGCTGACGAAGGCTCTGTTGGCCCATTAAAATGTTACGGAGTAGCTTTCATTATGACTCCCCAGCCAGTTCAACTCCATAAACTTCTGGACTTGTGGCCATTGCGCATATAGAATTAATGCGAGGTGACAACTGATTGTGACGATAAGACGACGACCTCAACCAGCAGCACCACCATCACATACTTGCCTCCATATAAAAAGTTATGACTCGGCTCACTCTCACAGTCAGTGCCCATTTCCCCAGAACGCCACCTCCTTGCTAATCACCCTGCCCATATAGCTAAAAAGCATTGTACAACAACTATAGCTATAGCCACTCCGACACTCCTGGTCAAAGAATGTCCACTAAATTCCCAGTTTGCATGCCCTGTAAGCCACAGGAGTAATGATTGCGGTCTAGTCCACACGCTCATGCTCATGCCTATATGTCCACGAGTGCTAGGCCGGGATGGGGCGGAAATGACAACAACTCTGTTTTCACATACGCGGATTTTTAATATTGCTACACTCTGTAGGAGTTTGCCATACAGTCCCTTGCGTACTTAAATACTATGGAAATGAGTCATTTCAACTTTTCTCTCTGCTCCTTGTCCAAACTGCACCACGGCTCTGCATGCTAGTCAATCACGCTTAATCCGTCAGGCTACAAGGATTAGAGATTTGGTAGTAGCTGTACATGTGGCCGGGTGTGTTTGTGTTTATGTGTGTCTGCGCAGTGGCTGGTTGAGAGACAGCTTGCTGAGACATTTTTGTCAGCAGTAATGGTCAAAACAGGAAGTTTCATGACGGAGGTATGTCAAGGGGATTAGGGATTGGCAAATGGAGAAATACTTGAGGAGAAAGCTCTTGGATTTGATTCTGACTGAGAGTGAGATGAATATGAAGAGGACGGAGAAGAAAGGCATGTGGATGAGGGACTGGTCTGGTGGAGTATGTAATCCCTATAGTTCGGGCCCAATTAGCATACAGAATAGAAGGGGATTAAGGTGCTGCTGAAACTTCATTTGGCTACTCCTTGAGATCTTAATTCCCTATTGTTTTTCGAGGTGAGGACATTAGGAGATCTATTGTTGGCCGTTGATGCCACGACAGTAGCCGTATTGTTCATCGTTTACCACAGGTTGGTGTAGATCTGCACTTGCAATTTTAAAGGCCAAATGTATAACTTACCGTAATATAATCGGCGTTAAAGTTAACCCATCCTAAATGAGATTCATCATATAACGGCAGCTCAAGCCTAACCAGGATCACCACGATATCCAGGAAAATCCAAGGTGGGCTTGTCAGTGTCTTACAAAAAGGGTTCTAATTCACATGAAAAAAATCATCCGCCGCATCCTGGAAAACACACACAAACTCACACACTCAGAACCTCACGCGCTGCGGGATGAGAAGTGGGTGGACATCTTTTGAGAGATAAAATGGGGTAAAGATAGTCTGACACGCCGTTACCACATACTCGGCCCTCGTAATGAGTCTCGTGAACAAAGTATAAAAGTGAAGCCCTGTTCAACCCCCGCTACCCGCGCTGTCCATCCGGCGTGACAGGAAGGAAGATAAGGATTTTTTTCCAGTACCCCGCCGTGACGTCAAGCTGGATTTTTTCATAATCAGTCAGGAAATATTTGAATTTCCACGTAATACACAGGCTCATCATGCAGTATACTCCGCTATCATGTGACAGCTTATTGGGTGGTGGTCCTCTGACAGTGGAACGTGCCGAGTCCTCCCTCCGCCTGCTCGTATACCTTCAACCCGTGGTAGAGTGGACAGGTAAAGTTACACCACTGTGGAATTTAAAAAAAACACGCACTCTACGTGCCTCCCAGTTGGGAACATGATCCGCGTAATCTAAATAAATATCTAAAGTTGGTCACCCATTACTCAAAATTAGCAAGTATAAAACGTTTTTCTTCACCTGGCGGGTGACACCGGCGCCCGGCGCCCGTGGCAGGGCTCGTAATAACGCCTTATCCTTACTACCCGTCCCCGTCTATTGTGGCGGATGGCTCACATATATCTGTGAGACGGCCGAACTGAAGACTGAACTGAACGAGTAATGACAGGCTTGTGTAGAGATGTGACTGA
>WJFA01004172.1:0-11193 GCA_009870155.1 Pseudobourletiella spinata | reverse complement strand
ATCTCAAATCGGGGAATAAAAAGGATTTTCCGACGAGGAGAAAAAAAGAGACACGGGGTGTGAGGTGGGGAGGATAGAAGTGCGGGGGATTCAAAACAAAAAAATTTGATTTTTTTGAGGTGGAAATTTAACTATTTGATTTTACTCGTCGACCTCGACATAGCGGACTTATAAATGTCCGTAAGAAAGAGCAGCTCAATGAGTTGCATTTTAAAATGATCAGAGCATGCGTTCCTGGAATGACAGTGCATAGACCCACATTTCAAAGTTCATGTTTACATTTTGACGTCTTTATTCTGATTTCCCATTGTTCTTGACCACGGTCAGGTCGTATATAAGGAGCCCGAATTCATGTAATAAATCACTCTTGATCTTGTCATCGTTACTCTGCTCCCTTGTCCTCTCTTTTCCATCCTCATCATCATACTCCGAATACAGGGGGCCAAATAGGCAAGGGCCCACTGTATACACACTGAAACCTTGTTACAACGACCAAAATAAGGACGGGCGATTGCGGGAGTGTCTTACTGTCCATCCCCTGGAGCAGCCAATCCGCATGGAACACCATACATTGTATATCCGTATAGGTTTCAAATCCCGTCGTCGTCACGGAACAGTGAACGCGACTGAATTGAAATGGGGAAATCGAGCTAGTCAAGTGTGTGGTAGTGGCGGGAGCGGCTACAACGACGGATATTGAAACATGCTGCGGTGGCGAGTTTCCAAAAGAAATCCAAAGGAAATCGAATCCCCCTCCCACCCCGTCGCCTGCGGACGCCGACGGACATGGAGTAACCACACAACTTTTGCGGGCTTTCCAAACACGTCACCGTCACCATCATCATCACCATGGCCACCATCTAAAATCCGCAATAGACGGCCACCTCCACACCACTTCAGTGTCAATCAGTCTAGTGATGTTGGTGGTGGTAAGCTGAAATGACCTTGCGGTTGCCAGGATCCCTCGACTTTGCCACCGAACAAAGCTCTTTGGCCCCGCAAAATCAACTTTGGGTGACACAATAGATGAGATTCCACCACCCCGCATCGTCGGAGAACACTCAAGACGTACGCTTTAGATTAAAGGCGAAGAGGTACAACTTGTCTTTTGTGACAAGATGAACACATTATGTGCAGCTGAAGCCTGGGGTAGCAGGGCACACTGGCTACACAACCAGCAGCCGTGGAGGAACCCATGTTTTTTTTCCGGATTGACGAATCAATTGGGAAGATTACCTGCGAGTGAGTGAGTGGGTTACAGCATAGCATTCATCCCCCCCCCGCAACACAAACAGAATTGTAAACATGACAAAAAATGGTCCAAAAGAAAAGTTTCTACATGATCTACGTTGTGAGAAATAATATGTGCACTAGAGATTTACAACAGGACTGCCTCAGCAGTGCCCGCTCCCTATCCAACTAACTCAATACTGACATTGTTGGTGGGAGTGCGCACGTATAGGGCGACGACAGCGGGGATGGCGCTGCGGAAACCGCATTTTCTCCAACAAATAACTCTGGGAGACATCTACTTACAGCCTGCATTACACTTTAGTGGCTTTCCCCGGCAGATCATCATGTATATGAATGAGAGCCTCTGGGTACAATGCCAAGGAGAGTGAAAAAAAGTGGGAAACGACAGGGGAAGATTAATGTTTCTACTCAGAGCGAGCCGCTATATACCATCTCACTCACTCACTCACCCATCGCAGCCAAGCCGGAGATACTCTGATGTGTGCACACGCCGAACATGGTAACGTCGTCCTCCCTCATCTCGCCAATTCCGCCCGGGTTATCCCTTCAAACTTGTTTGACTCTAATGCCAAACAGCGCCGTTTCCACGGAGGATCAGAGGGAAAGTAGAGTGAAAGCAGGAGAAAGAGAGAGAGAGAGAGAGAGCAAGCGGGGAAAGTGCCATCATATTTGATATTAGATCCTTTTCAGTTACCACCACCACCGCCACCGGAGCGTGTCTCACAATTTTCTCACTGTTTTCCTCCATAAGTGAAACGATGTTATTTTTCAGGGCGGATCGTACTGCCATCGAGCCCCCCACACGATTTCCATCCTTGCATTACCATCAACAACATCATCTTCATCATCATCATCATGATGATGATCCATTATATCGTATCGTGAGCCCCCAGCCGCCCCGCCCGCCACACCATTACTATCTGCTGACAGGCAGTCCGTTTACTCCACACAGTTCCCTCACTGTGAGCATGGGAAGGCGAGAGGGGGTCCAATGTGTGAACAAGACTGCATTACACACTCCGTTCCAAGTATCGGTCAATCCCTGAGCTGTCTCATGAGTGACAAATTAAACTCGTCCTCATCTGACCGCCCGCAGGCAGGGTAGCATGGAAGACACGGAGTTGTACGGGGTGTTCCGAAAGTGGGCGAACACGCTGGAGCTTTGGAAGAACTCTTGCTCTTTCATCTCGATCACGTTGAATTTTTTGTGTGATTGCAATGGTTCCGACATAGAAAGATGCCTGATCTGCCTAAAAGGCCCTCGGGGGGTACATGGAGACGGGAACTAACATTGGGAAAAAGCGTGGATGAGTAGCCGTAGTATTCCCAACAAACAAAACAGATTTATTCGTCCCAATCTCAAACTTAGTCCGAGCTCAAATGCTCCAACCACTTAGCTCTATCCAACAACTGATCCCAAGCAACCAAATAAATGGTTTGACCGACAGGGATTTTCACACACAATCATGTGAAAATACCAATATTGAAGCTGCAAAAGCATACATTAAATTACAGCTTGAAAATTTCAGCAAATTATTTGGTCGAAGCGAAATCAGTTAAAAGTACAAAAAGTAAAGGAAATTTCAAAGTTGGCATCGTTCATAGAATTACGAATGCCGACTTTTCCATGATTCTGTACTCTAAGATGTCTGCAGTTAGCACATAAAGTGTGGTAATTAACCAACATTGCAACTTGTGCAAAGTCAGTGCCCCAATGCTGACTGCAGCATCTGTAAGTTTCCTAAGGAAATTGGTTGGAAGTTGTAACAAATCATTGGTGTGATTGTACATGTAATTAATTGGGTGGTAAGACTTGAATAAATCGTCAGTATCATTCTGATCTCGTATGCGGAGCTGTCCTTCTGTGAGTTTATCATTTTACCACAAAATAAAATTTTTAATACAAAAATTCTGAAATCATCAAAAATTATCAATTGACCAACATGACGGTCATCTTAAAGAAAAACTTTGAAAAAAAAACAAGCACATTTATTTTAAACTCTACGGATTCAACCAAGTTTTCCCTATGAATCCCATAAATGTCTAAAAAATCCCCCAGCCCATCCAAAGTTTACAGTCAGTCAAAGTGGCTCATATTTTCCTTCACCCACCGTACTCCTATTGACAAATATGGTCGACCAAAAGCCCAGAGCAACCCATATATACATGACATATCAAGCTGAAATTCGGTCATGTGAATGGGGGGATAACTGTTTGAAGGGCTGAGAATGGGGAAAAAAATCCTTGGAGGCAATTAATTTATGTCTTCGCTCCAGTCCCGCTCCCAGACGACGGCAACACAATATCACTCAGCACACAGGCTGTCAACAGTGACAAATATCCTCTCTGTGTATAGCCTTCAGGCTCACAAACATTTTGTCCAGCAGTAGTAGTAGTCGTAGTAGTAGAAGGTAGCAGTGCTGGACGCAATTCTTCTCTCCACAATTCCATAGCTCCAAAAGGGATCCCTTACGCTCCGCAGTGAGTCAGTCCACTCTCCTCACAGCCTACCACTACAAACCTATAGCCAGTCAGTGAGTAAGTGGTTGGCGCGGAGCACTGTGGAGAATGAAATTTCCCAGAGTGCGGGGCGTCATTAAACGCTTCAAATAAGTAAATTAGGCTCCAAGTCCAAAAAGAATAACGACCTATTGTTTTTCTACCCAAAAGTTCCAAAACATCTGTTCTTCACGCCAACAAGATGTGCTTATGTGTATGCATGTGTGTCTGTGTGTGTGTGTCTGTGTGTGCGTGTCTTGAGAGAGGATGTGATGATGAGCCTCTCCTTCACTGTACTCGAATCCCTTCTCTCTCTCTCTCTCTCTCTCTATTCCCCGAGAGGAAGAAGAAGAACAACTTGGGAGACTCAAGGTCTATATTCCCCTAATACACATGCCCATGTACATCCCTTACACTAGAAGTTCCCTAACTTTTGTTATTACAATGCATGTATACGCGGGATAAAACCACCATTCTCCCCGTGGCCGTCTCATCACTCGCCGCATGTCTTCCGTCTTCCTTCCTACCAGCAGCACCACCACCACCACCATCACGACTACCCGAGCTTCCTATCGCATCCTAAAAGATACCGAGAGGGCTGGAAGACAAGGGCAACAACAGAGATTAGGAACGGCATGGGAAGGATCTCGAGGGACTGGGAAAATCCTGGAACGAACGAACCAGCCAACCAACCCACCGACCCACCAACCCACGAGATCACTCCCCCACAGACGTGCGTGCATATCCGAGTAGGCTTTCCACATCTTACGATGGCCAAAACAAGTCACTGTGCCATACTCTCCGCATCCTCCCCAGAAGATTTTCAAGTTGGCCTCCAAACAAACATCTTTAGACTCCATACACTTACTTCCCCATACGGAAATCCGCCCTGTCCCATCACCGATGCGATGATGATACGACGAGCGAACGAACGAGCAGAACCCGCATGTACATGTGATCCCGGGCAGGAAAACTGTTTATGTATATATATATATATACTATATATATAATACATGTATATGTGCATGCATGCACACAAAGCCCTCATGACCAATATTGTGATTGACTCAGAGTCGGAATCACTTGACTTGACAACACGTCGTTCGACCCACTCCTGTGCAATATGGAACTCGGGCCAATGTTTGGAACAAACACTGAACACACATACGTACACGTCGTCTCGACGGGATGCATACAGTGTGTGTCTAAGGTCGCGCGCTTTATTTTTATGACACACTAGAGTCTAACCCAACACTTTGCCACTCCTTCCTCCCCCGACAAGGGCTCAAGTGTGGGACGGGGAAACAAGATAATTGGACATGGGGATGAGGAGCATTAAATGTGAAAAAATGTCAACATTACAAGGGAGGAAGTTGTGTCTGGTGTGTTTCTGAAGAGGCGGCGGACTCACACGTATGCGCTGCACACATGGGCATATATACATACATGCATCCATACGGAAGGATCCCAAGACATAAACAACATCAACAGGACTGGTCCCATATGCCACACTTCCCTTCAGCTCAATAAACCACGTCAGATTAAATCCGGGACGGAAACCCCTCTGTACACCACCACCAGCAGCGTATACATACAGTTATAAAACAATACAGTCTGTCTGCCTGCCCGTCCGTGTGTATTATCTGTATCATAGGCAGTGGCATTTGAAATACCCGCTCATGCATACGTACGGCTCCTGAATCCCGGCAATGTTGAAGACATGCGGACGGGCTTCGTGTTGAGAGGAAACTTCGGAGCGCAACCCCGTCCCCGCCGCACACCTTATCTTGGGATGAGTGCTGTAAAATCCAACAGCACCAGCGGTTCGTATGAGTTGTTCCCAAGTTAAGTTGGAGTTGAAGTGGTGGGTGTAGAAATCTTACGGCGTACTCATGGCTTCGAGCTATATTGATTACTCCGTCCGACGACTCCTCAGGAGAAGGAGAGGGTGTGTGGGGATGCCTCCTTTTTATTTACACACATTCTAAGAATGTGAAGTGATGAATGGGAGAATGATTGCTTCGTCGTCCATTCCCACCCGCCGCATCACTGTGGGCGAAGGAGGAAGAGGAACGGCACAGCAGCCGCGGCGTAGCAGCCGAGGACATGCACACACAGTAGGCAGCAGATGAGAGTACAGTGTGTACAGGAAGCATGGAAATTGAGCCTCATGCACACATTGGGAGCTAGTGGAGCGAAAGAGAGCAAATTTGAAAATTCTATGGTTGCCCCATCATTCCGTCCCACTGCCCGCCCGGCTCACAGTCAGTCAGCTGTGTGTAAACGCAGCATGGCGTGGGGCGGCAGCCGTAGTAGTGGCTAGTGACGGTGGCGACGGAAGTGGAGCTTAATTTTATTCACTCCGAGTGAGTCAGTCCGCCCCGCCCATTTACTCCGTTGGGTTCAGTAATGAAGTGAGAGGGACAAAGTAGGGCCTCCCAAAGGCCTGTATTCCCCTGTATACGTTCTTCATGTGTGTGTGTGTGTGTGNCCATTTACTCGGTTGGGTTCAGTAATGAAATGAGAGGGACAAAGTAGGGCCTCCCAAAGGCCTGTATTCCCCTGTATACGTTCTTCATGTGTGTGTGTGTGTGTGTGTGTGTGTGTGTGTGTGAATGGGTTTTGAAAGGAGCGAAAATCCTTTGATTCGATTTTGTATGCATTTTGTGTGTTTGTACATTCATGTATGAATGTTGTATGTATTGTTTATCGTAGCATGGATGTAATGCATGTACATACATGTATGCATACTCATGTGTATGTAGTGCATGAACATCTACATTTGCCTGTATTATGTAGGTGTATGCTAATGCATGTGCAATATAGTGTGTGCATTATGTGCATGATGTGCTTATGCATAATACAGCATGTGAATGGTGTACATATGCATATTATAGCATGTAAATGTGTACATACGCATAATATAGCATGTGAATGTGTGTACACATGCCCATTTGCCCCTGTAATAGCAATTATTTGTCCCCCCCATTATTCTCCGCCCCTTGAATTTTAATTCAGTCCCACCAACTCCGTCTCTCTTGTGTTCAATGAACTGTGGCGCGGTGGCGGCGGCGGCGGCGGCGGCGCGTCAAATAAATGCGGAAAATCAGCATCCCATTTAAGTAATTGTGTCATAAACGCTCCTCCGTCCTAAGGATTGTGCTGCTTCTGCTATGTGCAAGGGAGTGTGATGGAATCGCCATCAAGCCCACGGGTCCTTGGAAAAGTTCAACTCCGCTTCGTCTCCCGCCCAAAGCGGGAGACTCTAGAGCCCGGCACTGACTGAGTGAGAATGTTTGGAGTCTGATAGAAAAGAATGGGCGGGAGTTTCCACTTGAGAAAATAAGTTGAATTATGGCTGCGAACGTAAAGCTGTTACATGTAGCATGTCGGCGGAGGACTCGTCTTCATCAGAGAAAACAGTGTTTCTTTTTGATCCTGTTCAGGTTTCTCCTTAATTTTTATTTCGTAACGACCCTCAAATACTACCTTTCACCGGGTCTTATTTCCCAACATATTTACGTTTCGTAGAACACGAATGCTCGACTTCTCAGCAGCAGCAGCAGCAACGTCTCATACCCCGTCGCACATCAAATTCCAAGAGCCCGAACCGGCACTGGAGCCAGAGACGACAGGTCCGGTTTCTTGACCCGCCCAATTGCCAGCCACCTCTCACAGCTCTCAGATTCATTCTGTAACTTGATTTTACACGTCCTTTCCCGCCCGGGGGGGGGGAATCCGGACAGACAAAAATGAGGGATTCTCAAAGGAAAAGACATTTGAGAAGGCTTTTCCTCCTCTTCAGTTAAACTCTCATCTCATCCTTTCATCAATCCCGCCCCCGGCCCGCTTCAATCAATCGCCCCAAAAACCTCCTAACTGTTGAAACTTTGACACGGTTACTATTGTCGGCGGACAGGCGCACCTTGTGGAAATCCTCGGTGGTGGGATACAATAAGGGATGTTTGAAAAACCCGCCACATGTAATTATTCCAAGGCGAACTCCGCGGCTTGGGCTCCTCGGAACTGACTAAGAAAAATGAACGAAATGGGTGGGCGGGGGGAAGACAAGCGTAAGAAATTGGCGGGACAAAGGGGCGAGTCTTGTAGTAGGAAGGATCCTCAGCCCATTGTTCCGGGCCCGGGCTTTTCCCCTGCCCAGGGTGGGAGGCATACGGGTGGAAACTTGCGTATGGATATCCCACCGAGCCCAGGACTGCCGAGCCCAAGGTGGGTGGGTTCCTTCCTCCTATGCTCCTTGGTAGTGGTGGTGGTGGTAAAATAAGGTAAATCCCGGGCTACTAGAATGGCGCTCTGAATACATGATGAGTGGGACGGAAGGGGGCGGTAGGGGGGGATGGGACGGACGGATCGTCTCATAAAATATGTAAAGTGAGGAGAGAGAGAGAGAGAGAGAGAAGTGGGCTGCGGAAGATGACGAGTGGGCAGGGAAGAACTCTTGAAGATCTTCCATCCTCCTCCTCTCTCTCTCTCTCTCTATCTCTTTCACTTTCTCCTCTTCCCCTACTCCTCATCATTATGGAGAGTGAATAAGATTTGGGATGAGAATGAATGGCCGTTGGTTAGGGGAGAGTGGTACTCAAGTGACTGCTATTACCATCATGGCCTGCCTGAACCAACATCATTGGATCTTGCCGAGTGGTCCAACACACTTCCTTAACCCATCAACCATGCCATCATCACCACCACCAGCCGCCGCATATGTATATATCAATGAATGAATAGGAGGCTCTAAAGTTGAGAAATGGCGGATCGGAATTCTTCTTCTTCGTCGTCTTCTTCTTCTCTCCACTTTCACTGCTTTCTCTACTTTCTCCTCTTGTGCGGATATTATGAGGGGAAATCCCAAGTTTTTTAACCAGGCCAAGGGAGCGCCAGGGTGTGTATATATGGCTCAATCTACTGTGTAAATAGTAGGGGGGAGGTGGGGAAAGTGTAACCAACAGTTTGACTAGGCCATGAATGAGTCCTCTCACTTTAGCTCACCCACATCCAAACCCACACACGTCCGCACACGCACATGCACACAAACAGACGCACCCACTTTTGAGCCCCATGAGAATAAGTTGGAGGGAATAAGACGAAGAAGAAGCTCTTCCACCATTATTTCCTTCTCACATCATCTTTTAAGCACTTCATCCTCCTTCAGCTGAACTTATCCTCCGTAAGTAAACTCTCCCTCTGTCTGTGTATTCAAGTGTCCCTTTATGTATGTATGTGTGTGTGTGTGTGTGTGTGTCTTTGTGCCTAAATGTGTGTGTCAAAGCGTGTGTCCAAGTGCGGGAGAAAGTGAAGTGACAGAGCGACTATGAGCTCCAGCGCACCGCGTAGTGTAGCCACCGTGTGTGTACATAATCATACATATATGCACATGTATTGACTTAGATTCATAAGCATATTTACATACACATAGATTCATAAGCATATGTACATGCACATATATTCCTACGCATATGTACACACACGTATTCCTACGCATATGTACAGGCGCCCCAACCTTCACGTGCACACCAGTAGACACATGCAATGTGTACTTTCCCTCATCACCTCCGCGACAGCCTGGCCACTTGGGTTATGTACATACATGGAGATCTCAGAGAGGGACCCTTTCGACTTTCTCCACTTTCTCCTTGTGAAAACCCTACCATTTGCTCCATCATCGTCCAGATATGCCTGCTGCTCCTAGTTGTTCCTCCGCGTGGAAAAGTCAACAGTTTTATGCAAAAGAGACCCTCCGCACTCCTACTACTACTACTGCTACTACTACCATGGCAAAGTCAGGAGGCTCACCACTCAAGTTTTCTCGTCCGGAAGATAAGGGTGAGGGAGACTGGAGCGAAAGAATTGGATGAAGATATGAGCCATAGTATATAGGCATGAATACATATGCATCTGAAGATGCCATACTTACCTCTGCTGAGAGCTCTGACTGTGAGAGAGCGGAGTGAGAGCGGATTGACTGGGAGTGGAGGCTGGAGATACACCGGGCCGTAGACAATATATGAGGCTGTAAGGGCCTAATGGGCTCTCTCCCCTTCCCATTATTATAATCTCTATAAGTTTTCTCCGGTGGTGGTGGAATCTACGGTAGGGAAAGTCCTTCGTATGTACCTCTGTCTTTACCATGGTTTTAGGTATGTGTGTTTGTGTGTGTGCCTCTGTCTACAAAGGAGAAATTTGGAATGAAAACTTTACCTTTTGAGGCTCCCCCTCTGGCAGTGAGGTGGAGATAGGGGAGGATATGACTGTGTATTTATATGTCCTCAAAGTCATAAGGTGACCTTCCACACCACTCTAATCTAATACATATATGTACAGTGAACCAATTCCTTTCAACTTTCCCGCCCCCCACCCCAATAATACCGTATTGGAATGCGGTTGGAGAGCGGGAAAAGCCTTGAAATGGACGTGAAGAATCTCCGGAGGATCTATAAATACGTGAGCACACTTTTAGTGTGCTTACTATCGGAGACTCACAGTGGTGAGGACGGTTCGGTTGTGTGCATGGGGTCGGCCGATAAGGTTATGACTATTGAGAAGCCACATACACGCATATATATGTGAAGGTGGATACATACGGGACGGAGATGCCGGTAAATATCCCAAGTTTGGACGACTTTCTCCAATTATTAGAGTCTTTGACTTAATTTTAAATTCCTCAATTTCATTCCGTCATTTTCATATCAGTTCTTATGGACGCTTTCTCTCGCAACTTCCAACTCCAAGGAAGCGGAATCGGGATACGACGAATGCAGTCAGTCAGCCAGTCAATTCCGTGTATTGCCCACACGGCATATAATCTTCCGGTTGACTTGCTTTTTCCCATCATCATCATCATCATCATCATCGCTTCCATGGGAAGCTCGTCATTGAAGCCATTAAGCCATATTGAACGCTCGCACGACACCACTGTGGACTCTTTCCATGTCCCATCCAGAACTTCCATGCCCTCCTATCCACCGCCATTGAGCACTTGGTCTAATTCTTATGGATTCTCCAACTCTCGGAATAAATTTCCCTCCCCTATCTTCTCAAGTATACTGAAGGATTCAACATTCCCAAGGGCTCAAGGGAAAATTATGAAGGGCTGCAGGGGAAATTCTGATGAAGATACGCTTGAATTCCCTGCTGGGATGACAGTCTGTTGATGATAGCTTCAAAGTCGAAACTGTCACTAAACTAGTTCGAATCAATCTACTGTAATGAGTATTTGTTGTGAGTAAGGGCCGCTGAAGAACACACAGAGTGTTCAAAGTGATGCTGAACGCCAAGGAAATCCACCAAGGAGTCCTACAGAGGGAGGGACGGGGACTTGCAGGGGTTAGCCTACTGCTCCAGAATTTATGGGCGGGGGAACGGGACGGAGACAGGATGACAGGTGGACGGACGGAGATCTGAAGTGGGGATCTGCCGCTATGC
>WJFA01004171.1:0-11196 GCA_009870155.1 Pseudobourletiella spinata | reverse complement strand
TATAGCGGAACAGATATCGAGAATGCCATGTGAGATTTTTGTTTGGACGAAGAACGTGACAGGTGGACTTGGACTGCCCAAATCCAAAACTCTATTAGTACTCCAGGAGGAGAGTCTACCTTCGAGATTTCATTGTAGTAGTTATTGGGAAAGGTAGAAAGTCATTTTGGTGGAGACTAGACCTGGGAGAACGAAACGGGTTCCTTCAAGTTTGGGGTTTTGGGAGAAAATTCCAACTGTTAGCTCAGTAGCACGAACACCTAGGCCTCGTAGAAGAAACTGAGGAAAATGTTTGGTGAAATTACTAGTATGATTCCCAAAGCAAAACCTTTGCTAGCTCACTCGGATCCCTCCTCCTTACAAGTTTGGATTTGATCCCGTTCGTGCTCGGAGGGAAAAGAAAGAGAGTTGCGATAAAAGTTGGTAATTTCATTCCGCTCCCATTCCGCCCTGTCCACAATTCCAGCACATCCATGTGGACGGTGAATATGAGCCGTGATTTATTGCGTTGACAGGGAGAATTATTAGTGGACCTGCTAGTCCTACAACTAGAGCTGTAGTGAATGGAAGGAGCGGTGCACGGTGATTTTCACTGCCGGGGAAAGTGATTGCGGGCTAAGGTGAAGTTGAAGATTATGCGGTGGTCGTGGATGAAACATGTATGTTACTGTCAGTACGTACGGTGAAGGAGTGCACCATCATGGCACCAACTTCTTAGGAACATACCGAGTCATACACGTACACACGTGCATCGTCCTACCTACATGGAACATGCTGGCACGACTGGAAGGAAGTAAACTTTCCAATCTGGCCGCTCACTTTGAGTGCGGCTGGAGTAATACCGTGGTGTCAAATCATGTCAAACTTTCACCCTTACCCCCTCTTTCACTTCACTCTCTACCAGAGCCGAGGGGGAATCATGGTGGTGTGCATGTGTGACCCCGCTGGTAGTTCTAGATGTTCAAAGAGTGGATATGACATAGGGAGTGAAAAGAGCACGGGGGAGTGGGCTATAAAGTTGATGTTTTAATGGCAACCCCAAAATGACAAGTTGGGAAGTTCAGAGTGTAAATAAGTTGAAATTTGTGCGGGGAGCCGCAAAAGCCGGTCGGACCGGTCCTTGTTATTTCCACTTTGCTTTCATTACAAGCTTGTTATCTCTAATTACAAGCTCTTTATAACGTCAGGAATGATGTAGTCAATTAGTGCACATGTTCCATCTACCCCACCAAGCATACGTTCAAACTAGTACTCACCCGCACCAACGCACTTTTGCTCCCAATTAAGGGCTCATAATCAATTTAAAGTTGGGAAATAAAGTAGGAATTTAAAAGTAGCCGTTAAGATGGTGCTGAGCCTTTATGGGCTCGTAAAGCGCGACAATGAGGTCGTAAATCCCGTCATAGCAAAATCAATGAGCTCCCTCCGTCCTCCCCCTACGGCACGCAACTGCCACCACGCACATGAGCTCCAGATCGGCTACTATATGCACAGCTTTCCTCTTACTCACCCTCATGTTGTTGCACACATTCCAGTTTCCCGACTATACGCTCACAACCGTCAAATCTCCACCTGACGCAGCCAAGCAGATACATTAGTATTGTTCTGATGCAAATGCACACATATGAACTCAAAGATGTCTTGTTGGTTGGACAGCAGCCTCTTCACCATGTCTCTTTGACCAGCTCACACAAGAACTACCTGAGGGTGAGATGGAGCCATTTTTAATGAGATGTAAGTGTGGGAAAGTGGGAACGTGTTTAATAATGTCAGCATGTCTGACTTGGTGTCAAGCAAAGGGCTTGTTCGCTCCAAGGCCTACACTGCCACTCAAGCCAAAGTCATATTCTGACTTTTTCAATTTAAGCCTTTACCACTCCCCATGTAAGCGGTGTCAGAGTGTGAAAAATTTTTAAACCACTTTCCCTTACACTTCTTCCACCGTTCACCGGTATCCTAGTGAGTGGCGTTGGGAGGGCTACAATGGGATTACCCAGAAAATATTAAGGGGGGTTTTTTATCTCTGACACGGGAGGGGATGGGTTGGACGCTAGACATATACATATATATGCATATGTAAATCCTTATATATACATATATATGTATGTACATACATGAATATTGTGTATAAACATAATAAACTGTGCATATAGTTTTAAGAACGGAAGAGGGAAGAGTTTCCCTTCAATTTCTGTTTGTCTCTCCAACCAGAAGTTGGAAAGGTGGAGAAGTAGAGGCCGTCGTGGAGAAATCCTGCGGCGAGTCCCTGAGATCCGGGAGCCGGACAGGTCTTATTACTACATTCCATCCTTCCATCCCTCCCATTCTTTGACGTACTTTCCCAATCCACCACCTCCTAAGACGAGCAACAACATCTTCATTTATGCTTTCACCATTTGTTAGTCCCTTCCCAATGCTTGCTACCGTGGTTCGCTGTTCAAATGTAGTTGAGCTCTCAGTCAGAACCGCCAGCCCTTTGATGAGGGAGCGAGGGAACGGTCTTTTTTGGCGGATTCCTCTATAAAATTTGATGAGAAAGCCGGAGTAAAAGTAGAATTTCATGGCTTGGATGATGATGTGCTCGAGGAGTTGAGCGGGCTCTTTCATTTCAATTATGGAACGTGCGTGGAAGTCTGCCCCATCGGATGTGGTAGGTAGGGAAGTCCGAGCAGCACTATATCGTGGCTGCTAAACTAGTCAGAACATACCAGGAGCCTAAGTACCAACAACTTGACGCACACCCAAAGACCAACCTCTTACTCGCGAATTATCAGTCACTCATGAGGGTGGAAATTGTCTTGGTTGAAAGTAACTAAACTGGATCCAAAAAGTTGAACATTCCGATGTTGACTGTGATGCTGAACGAATAAAAGAGTAAAGGCTGTTGAAATGGACGCACGATAAGGAATTTCTTTGACAGAAAATCCTTGATACAGCATAGCTTAAAGCTTTATCATCCTGGAGGTGCCAAACCATTCTGGGAGGCCACCACCGTTGCTAAAACGGTAGGAGTTACGTGGAGTAGACTATTAATGCCAGTTCCATTCACCATAGGTGGTATAAAATTTCAAATGGTAGGTAGAAGAAAACTGGACGAGATTTTCATGACTGCCATCTGGGAGTGTCATCAAGGGCTGTTTATCAAACATGGGGGTTGGAAATGAGATTTCAAGGGCATCATCGCTTGCTTTCGTCCTCTTGGTATGCGTATTTAGCGAAAGTACGTATTCTATCTTTAAGAGGTTTCGAATCGAAACCTTCCATTCAAGAATTACTTGTATGAGAAAACAAGGATTGTGTTCGTCTTGGTGAGAGTTGGAGGAAGTAACTAAAATTTTCCCTTACTTTCACCACATGAACATGTACTGACAGATTCAGTCACTTCCTCATCAAAACGAACAACTGTCTCACTGGGATAAATTAATGGCGCAAAGCATTGGAGGCCGTGGCAGCCATGAAAGGACGGAGGGGAATTGATATTGAAAATTCAATACCCGACGTAGGAGTAGCTTTGAGCTTTGGTTACTAGTAGCGATGGAAGGTTGTCCAAGAAGAGGAAAAAGGCTTCGGACGGGAAAGCCTCATTTTTGTGGGTATTCAAAGGACGAATGTAGTCCTCACCCTACACTAGCCACCATGTTGACTCATCAGTAAATTTAGTCCCACCCATGTCTCTCCGCCGTTTCGTATCGTGAGGAATAAAACTTTCTCTCCTGTCCTCCCCATGAATGCCGAAGGGAAAGTGGATGAGATAGGAAGACCTGACTTGTCCCAGTTGTTGGCCCCATTTCTACATCCTTTCTTGTTCCGCCTCCTTCTTCACTTAACTTCACTCCTCACTCTGCCCCTGATTGAATAGTATGAAAGGGAAAGGGAATGCCAGATACTTGAAACCCACGACAATCTAGTCGTTTATGTTGAAGAAAGCTGACAGTTTTCCCCTCTTACTCCGCCCTCTCCCCTCCGCTTTTAAGCGAAAGAGATTGGAGGGGAATATTTTAATACTGATCAGATTGGCGTGTGAGTAAGAGTTACTATTAAATGGATTTCTCCGCCACATTTCTGCACACTCCATCAGTATAGTTGTCAGCGACTCGGAAATTCCATCATTATTGGCTGACAATCCGAGTATTGGACCCGAATCAACTTTCTTTCGGTGAAAGTTTGACCTTAAACTTTCGTGTCACGTGATGAAATGGTAAAAAGTTAATCTCTTGGATATTCCGTAGCCATGTTTGGGGGTTAGGACAAACGATGGAGAGGAGGGCTCTTCAAATTTTCTTTCGAATTAAGTCCAAACCGTGACCGTAATTCTTTACGGGGATTATTTACTGAGGCAATCGCCAATAGAAATCTTTCGACAGCTTTAGGGTAAGCTCATCGGATCGAGAGGTAAATAAAATGTAAGAGAGGGAGGGCGAGGTACGGAGAATTTGCTTTGCTGGGGCCCAACTTCACCTACCAAAGAACAGGAGCGGACAGGAGAAGCATTAAGGAAATCCCTTTACTTCAACTCTAGCAACGAATTAAGATCTTTCTATGGTACACGTTGTGGGATTCTGTCACCCCATTCCTTAGCCCGCATCACCGTGAAATGTCTATACTTGTTCGCTGTTCAAATAGGACCGCGCCGTACACCACGAAACCAGTCATCTTCCCAATTTTCCGTCCCTCCGCTGGGTCGGAACGGCCATAAAGATCTAATTCCACTATGTAATATTGTTCATAATGTAAATTCCCATACAAATGTCTGAATTGAATACCACATTTAATCTAACCAACTCTCTCAACATAGGTGAAATCAGCATAATCATATACTCATGTGATGTTACGTATGGGAAAATGAACTCCAAGGAATTCGCGCTGACTTATCTCCTTGAAAAATTAGTGACAAAGGTCTTATTTGAAACTTACTTTCGCCAGAGAAACTGCGATTGGGAATTCCCTCAAGGAATAGGGGTTTTGCAGAGAGAGAAGGAGCCTTGTTGGAGGAGTACGAAGGCAGTGCATAGGTGGTGTGGAGGAATTGAAAAGAGGAATATTTTTAGAAAATTATGACACTTGAGATAAGATTTTGGTGGGGTGGGGTGAAGATGGTTTAGAGCTTGTAAAATGGGCTGCTGGGCCCAAGTCCCAGAATTTTTCTCCTCTTAGCCCCAGCATGAGACCCACGAGCTGTAGTGGTGGGGAAGCGCGGTCTCTTCCATGTTAGCTTCCACTTTTGGAACGGCTCCGAAATTCGAAGCTGGAGAAGAGACAGACTGCTGAGGAGGTGGAATGCGGGGACAGGACCAGCGGGCTATGGAGGGGCATGCCGCCGGGAAAGTTTATATAGGTTGAGTTACTACCAGTTCATCCCACTATTCTTTCCCCCTCGCTTTTTCCAAGTATTACTCCCCCTCGAACTCCCTCCATAAGGAAGAGGCCGGGAGATTCAGAGCGGAGTGAAAGTGAATTTGCTGGATAAGACCTGCTTGGCTGCACTGCCTTTAGTTTCTCACTCCTCGTGGCTCTTCGGGATTGAGAGTGGAATGGGAGCGACTGGTCCTCAACCCACGTCCTCAGCGTGGGAATCTCTGGCCTGTTGTCAACTTAAAACTAACTCCGCATTTGTTTCGCAATTTTCTCCTCCACGCCTCCCCAACCGCTCCCTGTGCACAGTCCTCCCGAAACTCTGCATTATTAACGGAATCAGTAATGTCTTAATAATGATAAAACAAACTTTGGATAAACTACACGAAGGGAAGAGGGTGCTTGCGGGATCGTCGTAAGTCACGCTTAACGTTTTGATTCCCCCGCGCCCGCAAGCGCATCCGACCACCCTTGAAAATTTACCGCTTAAATCAGGCAAATGTGTATAAACATAAATGCGGTCGTCTAAAGCCTAGTTCTTACGCACGCGTTTTTGGCTGTGTTCACCGGCCATCGCCACAGTGACTATGCGATGCATGAGAATCATCAGGCGAACGACGGTGCGGCTAAAAGCCGCGACGTTTACTCAGCGTCATAGAATGCTCATGATAGCAAGAGCGCGGCAGTCAGGATTCCCAGACTTCCTTCGATATTACAACTGCTAGTGTTTAAGTTGCCTTCAATTGCTTTTGTGAATATTTCAAAAGTGAAAAAAATATTTGGAATGTAAGCTGTTTATCACTAAAGCGTTTTTCACCAAAATTATTTAATTTTTACAAAAATCTAGTGTTCAAGATCGAGTGAAAAAACAAAAAGGGAACTTCAGTATCAGAGGTCATTTGTTTTAGATTTTACTTAAAGTAAAGTGAAGTGAATTCAAAAATACCTGTAAAAGATTATAATTTTGTGTAGTGCCACATAAATTTTTTAGGATTTTCAAGGAGTCACAGTAAACCATTTGAGTTTGTTCGATTGTGATTAGCGAGTTTTTTGTAAAGGGGAGATGAATTGTCTACATAATGCAAATAAGTATGATATTTACGCAAAGTTGCAGTAGTGGTGCTAACGTAGATATTTAAGGTTGTGTCTGAGAATATCATTCCAGTTGTGTGTGCAAAATTTGAGGCTTATGACCTGGGTAGATGAATTAATGTCAAGATAATATTTTATTTTTAGTAATCGTAATCATAATTTTAACTAGAACATAGTAAATTAAAATTATTCAATGCATTATCATTTTCCTACTTTCATAATGCTAATAAACAATATTCACAAAGTATTAGGATTGCATCGGGTTATCGCAAATTGATTTTAGTTCTACGTTTTGACTAAAGTAGGACTATGTACTAGTGAATTTCCTGTAACCTACAGGTTTCCAGCTGTATGAGTACTACATGGAAGCACTTTTGTAATGCTTTAAAACACGTTCTAGTGCTACTTTTAATATTTTCTCCAAAAAACGAGTGGCATAAACGAATGCATGAGAACCGAGATGATATTTGGTTGAAGCGTCAATCGCACCGTGATTCCGCGCGGAATATAGGATGTGTAGTTCGCAATCGCAACGGCTGAAAATCGCAGTGCATGAGAAGTAGGCTTCACTTGGATGCGAGTTGAAGTAGATCGATCCCCTCGTATTCAGTATTTCCTCAATAATGGACTTGTCAAACTAATAATTTTGGGAGAAATCCGCCATTTAAGTAACACTTGGCATAGTCTCAGTTTCTGGATTGAGTTTCTTGATTAGGAGTTTTAGCCCCTCAACTCGTGAGTTACGGGTTCAGTAGGAACGTGGCTATATGAGGAAGAGTGTTGACGGGCAGTGGGGTTGGTGTATTGAAATGAAATGACGTGAAATTTAAAATTGGCCTCAAGCATACACGGTCAAGTTTATCGCATTTCCCCAGAGGATGAGAGAAAATGGCTTAATTTTTTCAACCGCAAGTGACGGAGGAAATTGGAGACACATGCTGCTCAGTCTGAGACTCATCCCTTTTACTACCAAGCTCAAACGGGAAGAACATGGAGAAAAAAGAAGCATGGAAAAGAGGCGGCCATTGCGAACTACCACCGCAGCCGCCGCCGCCCTATACAGTTCCACAACGATAAGAGCAAAGAGAACATCCACACTCCTCAGGCTGGAAAACAGCGGCGGCCATGGCTGTGGTGGCAGTGGAATACAGAAAATGAAAGTCCTAGATTACCCACTCAATTCTTCCCATGCATCTCCTTTCAAAGCCGGAAATTAATATCGATCAAGCTCAAAATGCCGCACACAAACACCCACATGACCGCCGGCACTCGTTGGCTCCCACACTATCACGGATGCCAGACAGGCTAGTGCATCATGGGTATGAGCAGCCAGACTCCTAACCCGATTGTTTTTTCTTTCCCCCAAGTCCCTCTCCTTCTCATCCTCCGCCTCCTCTACTCATCCTAACCGCTGTCCGGAGCAATGCGACAGCAGCGGCTGTTGTTGAGGGGGCCATGTATAAAATATTAGTGCTGGTAGGAATAGGAAGGAAAGAGGGAAACACGGGTTCCTCGGTCCCAGTCAAGACCGAATATATAATCTGGAGGGAAAGATGACAAAATTCATATGACTGCCACATAGTCCAATTATTTTGTCCTTTGGAGAGGAGGGAGATCAAAAGGGGACGTTAACCTGCCGTAAACGGTTCGCTCTATGGCCCACTATCATGAGCGTGTAAACAAATTATGTGGTTCTTTGCCCTGAAATCTGCAGGTCCAAGTGATGTGACCCTTAAAATTAAATGCCGACGAGAGCGGGTAAGGGAATACAGAGTGATTTAAATTTTACTGATCCCTAAACGGATTTCTAACGTATGTGAAGGAAGGGCGAGAGAGACAAAGCACATTCTGAAAAAAGATGATTTTTGAAAGCTACCAATTTTGCCAAAAATTTACATCGTTTAGAGTTTTTAAAGAATTCCGAATTCGAAATTAAATATATCTTCAAAATTAAATTTACTTCCAAAATTGAGCATTAAAAAGCTTCAAAATTAAAAGAATTTCCAAAATGAAACCTGAATGAATTTTGAAACTTATGGCTATTGCTCCAAAATTTGGTATTAAGTGCTTGGAATTGTTATTTAATAAAATGAAAGATGTATCGACGAAAAATAAAATGGTGAGTTGAAAATAGAAAAGATAGTGGTGAAAAATTCTAACATTGCACTTACAAATTTTCAATGAGAAAGTTCAAATTTGAAATCTAAACTCAAAATTTTCAAACAATCCAAAAGTATCTTCAAAACATGAATAAAGCCAATATTGGATATGAGTTTCAGAAAAAAATGACGTCAGAATCAACTTGGAAATTTTGTTCACTCTCACAGACACGCCAAATTGGAGCCAAGCGACCGAGAAAGTGGGACCCGTGATAGGACCCACTCTCTCCATTTCCACTCTGTATAAATCAATTTGGCCAACTTTCTCCCCACTGTTGTCAGGCCTGTTGGTCAAATCCCAGGTCCAGAAAACCGTTAAACTGACTTCCTGTCCACCAGAGAGATATGGAGAAAGTTTCCCGAAACTCTCCCTCACTCTGAATTTTCAACGAGTATTTTATATTCCGTTCACCTCATCCATGTTTTGTCGATAGAGATCGGAAGAAGTGGAAATGTCGTTCTTCTCCGCCTCCTCCTCCATCCTTCCTTTCTGCAGTATCCATGACAGGCTCAAGTTAAAATTGTTTTTCAAAATGACAGATACGGTGGTCGGAGAAGATCCTGACGGACTGGTAACATGAACGGAATGAAAAGTGAACATTTTAAAGCAGAGACGGTGAGGTACTGACTGAGAGACAAGTCTGGAGATAATAAGAGCTCCTCCGATACTTCCTTTTTGAGTAACATCACTAACACTAACCTTCTTGTACAAGAAAAATGTCATGGGGTCAATTCCTCCCGTCACGCACACATCGCATACAGAGTGAGAGCAGGTACATGAAAGGGCGTATTTACACCTTTTTCCTTCTAGTTAAATCTATCGTTTCCCATTCCCCCCCACACTAGAGCCGCTTCACTCTCTAGCTAGCTCACGTTCCAGACCTGAAAATAGGAATCTCCTTGTTTACTTGCCCAGTTTTTCCGTCAGTAGAAGGCAGAGAATTTGATTGGGAATAAACCCTCGGACTATTTTCACTAATTTATGGCCTGTAATAGCTTTATGATGCTAGCAGGAGGGGTCTTTAGAGGGTGAATTTATCTGACATCATTATGCGTCGGAGTGATGGTGTGGCAATGCCCCCGGTAGGGAGAAACAGCGGCAGTAGTCGTAGGAAAAAAGCTGGAGGACTGGCGGTACCGTTCCGTCGACCCCAAAGGGCTTGCAATAAAATTTTTATAGCGGGCCGTTGAGCTGGTAAGAGATGAAGCGTCAAGATGGCTCGTTCAGGATAAAATTCATTTATGGCGGCAAATATTGTTTGACGAATGGCCTGTTGTAGATCAATACTCTCCCGACTTTTACCACACACTTACGTAGATATACACACACGAACGTACCCATTCTCGGCTCATATATACACAGTAACCCTGCCAGCCTACTCAAGGGGCTCCGGAAGCCATTGGAACTTTCCCTCTAACTACTTGATATTTGAGGAGGGCGGTTAAGATATGACTTGATGAGCCGCTCGTTCCAATTTCTCAGCCTGGCTCTTCCCCACCACGAGATGAGGACGAACGAGGCCACTTTCCGCACACATCTCACAGTCGGCTTGTTGGAACTCTTCTCCCGGAAGACCGTATCATTTTCACTGAGGACATTAAATGCAAGGATATCAAGTGTGTGTGTATCTGCCTTCCCCTGTTATGTCTGACGAGTCTGCATGAAGGGTGTCTCCCCATGTGTGGATATGGCCTGTCGTAGTTTAGCCCATTTACTGTAATTGAAGAGCGAATAGTTTTGGCCCGGAGACAGGGCGAGGAGTTAGAGGAGAAGGTGATGGTGAAGAAGGATGAAGAAGAGGAGGAGAGAGCGGCAGCCGTCGCGGCAGCGGTATCCGTGGCTCAAGAAGCGCTCTCTAGATCCGACGGATGTTACGGGAATAGAAGGAAAGTGATATTCTCATGAGACTTGAATGACATTCCGAGTTTCTCCATTCATTTTCTTCACCGTTGGCATTCGTCTGCTCCAACGGGTGGCGGCCGGGTTAGGATCAAATGTGGAACAGTCGTGGGATTGGGGTGGGATGGAGCACATATTTACCAGCTCTACTACTCACAGACCAGAACCAGTGTACTGAGAATAAGGGGAAAGGGGACTCTCGGGATCCTCCTCCTCATCCTACTCCTCCTTTTACTCCTCACTACTTTGTCTTTGCTTTCCTCACACTTTCTCCCGCCATTTTCTCAATGTTACACGGGTTTTATTCCTGGAATGCCTCTCTCTCTCTGTGTTATTCCTTCACACATTTGTGCTTCCTCCATGCTTTCTAATATATTGCTCCTCGTGCCCATGGCAGAAATGTTTCTCCTCCTGCTTTCTTTCTATCGCAACGTTGGTACTTTCACGAGACTCACCCAAATTTATACTTTCTTGGATGTTTTATGTAGCTTTCTCCCAGGATTTCACCAATTTACACTTTCCATTGCACTTTTCACATTTTTATTTCCGCGTGCCTTCGTACCAACACGACTTACAAGGGCACTCCCCCAACTGTCACCGAAGCACAAATGGGTGACTATGCGCGATCGAGAGATCCCCTAGGAAGATTAAAAATGTGAAACTCCTAGGTGCGGAAATTCAGGTTTGCCCGAG
>WJFA01004170.1:0-11197 GCA_009870155.1 Pseudobourletiella spinata | reverse complement strand
CAAAATTAAAAGTTCCACTGTGAGTGTCTCCGTGGTGGTTTTGCATCAATCTTGGACACAAATCCAAATGACAAATCACAACTGTGAGTTGAAAAACTGCAAAATAAATTGAACAGTTGTACAACATGCCCTTTATTATCCTTTTTTCCACTTGCGAGACTTTATAAAGAATATGCCTCGCATTGCGCAGGGCTCACAGTCGGCAAAAAAGGTAGACGGAAAGAGTCATTTTTAATTTTTGTACACACAAAGAAGAGGCTCCATTCCATATGAACACTGCATCGGTTAGTACATGGTACTGCAACAATGGCCGCTAATTCCTCGCTTCCGGATTGGGATCATGTCCGTCCATACTCAGGTTAATCAAGTGTAAATTATCTGAACGCACGCATATATGCAATCCATTTGACAACAAGATAAATTCTGGAAAGAATTCCAGTACTAATACGACGTAATTTCCAGACAATTGACCAAATATTCAAAGTGGCACAGTTGAACGCAACATACAACCTTTCGAGTATCCAGCAGCATCTGGGTAATCCGCACACAACAATAAATATAACTCAAGGAGTCCCACCAATCTCAGACAACCCAGTAAATCATATACTACAATAGCCTAATCCAGCGACCCACATTGAAGTCACAACAACTTGATATTATTATTATTATTATTATTATTAACAACAACTTGATTAATACACTTGACAAGTAGCACCGAAATGTTGCAAAATAAATTACAACTAAAACTCATACATTAGTTCCCTTCCCTTAAACAGGCTAACAAGTACGGATAGTAGTAGTAGCAGGGCTCCATTTTCGCTTTTGTACAGATGTAGGTCCGATAAATAAGGAGGTAGAAGTATATGAGTAAAGGAGAATATAGTATGTGTGGCAGAGTTGTTCGCAGATTCTGACCAATTAGTTCCCATAGTGCGCAGGCATTTTTTTCTCCCCGAACAACGAACGGCTGACCCGATCCACGGTCTTGACAGAGCTCATGAACGTAAAAGCAGTTGGTCGGACTCAAACTATTCAACTTAAAGGGCTTTTACCTAGCAAGGGGGGAAGAACATTTATCACTTGACATGATCTCAACGATATGATCAATAATAGGCCACCATGAATTAATTGCCGCAGTCAAACCAGCAGCTCTACTCGAATAACGGCCACCATCAATTAATTGCCGCAGTCAAACCAGCAGCTCTACTCAAATAACAGCCGCTACAAATATATTATAAATTTCCACTAAAAATAGTAGCGACACCCTCAAATCCCGCAGCAAAAACAGTCCAGTTCCTATACTCCGATTATAAAAAAATGTCAAATCCAATTTATCTACATATAAGGCTTAACTGTGAAGTGAGTAGCAGAGGAGGAAGCCATATTTTTTTGTAAAATGTAAAAACACATTAGTTTGAGTCAAATCCGTGCATATTTCTATTTGTCTTGTATGTTCGGCATATTCCGCGTTTTCATTTCTGTCGAAATTCCCAGTAGTGAAGCTACTACTATAATATACCAGTAGTAACTATACAATTATATGAATGAATGAAAATGCATATATACAGACCTTCATGCTCTGTGACCCCATTCCCCACACGTCAGCTGACTGACTGAGTAATAATAGCATAGTGCAGATTGGTAAGCGGTAAAAGGTTACATTTTCACTTGGCTCCCAATATATACTGGATATTACATGTGTGTTGTTGAGTCACAAGGTGACTGCGTGTATTGGCATTGGCAACATCTGCGCGTGCATGACTTTACAATATTAATAATAACTGGGTTCAATCAATTGGCACCGCTTAAGCCAATGTCAATAGTGTAACATTATTCAGTATTATTATTATTATTATTATTATGGCACTATATTGGAGCTACAGCGGTACATTAGCGTGAAACCAAACCTCATTAAGTGATTACAATATTATAGGAACCCTTGGTGTAGGATATTGCCCCTGCATCCCCGCCACCGCCGCCGCCAAACATTACCACCACAGCCGATTTGTTCGGCATATCATCAATCTCTGTTAGTTTCATCATCATCATCATCATCATCACTATTTGTCTATATACAAGAATGTTCGGGCGACTCTACGAACACGTTCGAAAACCACTGACTGCGCACTACTGCAAAACCCAAGTAGTTGACGGCTTCACATATTGCAACAGAATTTTGAGCACTTTCACAATAGCAATTATGTGAGTTACTTACAATTCCTCCGTCAAATAGCAAACCATGATTTTCACACACTCAAGTTCACAGGCAACCGGACAGAAAGGTCATTATTATCCAATTCACATTTGAACAACGAGTAAAACTAAAATTCTGTGGAAAATCACATCACCTAAATTGCTAAAAAAGCCTTTTTTAAAAAAAACTTGTAGTGCCTCACCACACAAATAAAAATCTTGAAAATTCAGATAGTAGTAGTACAAGGGGGAGGATGGGACCACATCCATTGTTGTGTGTGTGTGTGTCATTATTAGATTAAAAGCTGTAAATCATTTCGAATTTTAGTACTTCTATATTATACATTTTTGATTATGATTAATATTATTATTATTATTATTATCAACATTCGAGAAAAATATTTTCAGAGTCAGCGAGTTAAATTGGGAAGGCAGTTGTTGAAAAATTCCACGTTTAATACTGATACCAGGGTTGCTTCCGGACCCATCTCATCCGCGCTCCCGCATCCGTCCTCATCTTGATGGAAGCCGCCTCCGCGGCCCGCACCGTCTCCTTCACGGACTGCATCAAGTTCTGTGCATTGCCCACCAACATCTCCGTAGCTTCCCGGTCTTCCTCAGTGCCTGTGAAAAGTCATAGAGCACACAACATTAGCACGTTGGGTTCACTGAAATATCCTGGAAGTTCATGCACGGGCAGCCGCCCACATGGTTGCGGGGCGGCATTAATTAAAGTAGAAGAGCCAAGTTTGATTACTCACTTCGTCCAATAAGCATTCCTGAGTTTAAAATTAGCAGCGTGTAAGAAATGGACCACCACCACCATGAGTCAATCACACACATACACACACAGTTTCAAAATGAGCGGTTCACCACCACCACCACCAATTAGTTTTAACCAACCATTTTCTCATAAAAGTTAGAAGGAACACAATAGTTCACACAGTAATCTAAAATACCAAGTTCAAGCGTCCTCCAGTTTAAAGCACTTCACAAGATTGTTACAATAATGTTCACATGCAAAGCGTTGACAGTAAGTGTGTGTAATGATAACATTATAGCATGCCGCGGATGGGGAGGGCTTTTCAAAATGCATTCCTTATTCGAAAGTTGAAATCCGTGCAGTGATTAGGCGTTCAAGTGTCACAGCACTAATATAATTAAATTCTGTGCAAACCGATACAGATTTCCCGCAAAGTTAATATCACTCTGGAAAAGTTTGGAATAGAGATCGAGAATACAGCGTTAACCCTACAGCATAGCAGGCAAAAGTTGCATATATACAGAGATTTTTGGGTTTTTCCAATGCCAAAAGTGGGAAAATGTTTACCCCCTATAATTTCTGCATCAATTCGTCTTGGGATCGTATCTGCAAGTAAGTGGGAACACGGAGTTATCATTTACATCTCATTCAAATCCCCTACACTTCCCACAAAACGACGGAACTTCCAATGATAAAATATTAATAATAATATTCGTCGTCCTCAAGGGCTACAAAGGGAGACTATGACGATCCCTCATAAGCGTGCGGTGCAATAACGGTGGCACGCCACGCCAGGGGAAAATTAAGGGATTGCCGCATACAAATGTCCAATCCTCAACAGATCTGGAGAATAAAATGTAATATAATATACAGAGACCTCACGTCTAAACTGTGAGCGAGCGCACATACACAAAATATAGCGGGCTAACATGTGAAAAATGTGGCGCCAGTCAGACAATATCATCGTGTATATAAATATATAATGTGCGGAAAAGCGTGTGACAGTACAAATAGCAGCAATCCGTCTTTCGAGGGAATCTGGCATGGAAAGAGGCCGCGCCGCCTCCGACACTCCTGATACATGGACATGGTGTGAAGCCTTTTATCTTTTTTTTTCACATTTGCGTGGCTGGGGATGAAAGCTCGTTGGAGAACGTTACCTCGGGCACCCAACATTGTGGCCTTGACGGTGGACAAAATCTTCAGCTGCGTCCCAATCGTGGGTATCCTTTCGCAAACTTGGAGGAGGCTCTGAAAGGGAAGAAAATCCCTATAAAAACTAATGCATCGCAATATTAATTATTTACGAGGGGAGAAATACCCACCGTCCTCATCCGCTTGTCCGTACAATCCCGCGCGAGCTCCTTGGCAAGGCGGGTGACTTCCTCGGAGGCTTCGGCAATCCCCTTGGCACATGCTATCAAGTCCTTCTTCGTCCCCCCCTCCCCGCGCACCAGCTGGGATAGACGAGCCATGAGCAAGGCCATTCGCTTCGCAGCCGCGACGATCTCATTATCCTTGCTGGACCACTGACGAACCTCTTGGTGAAGGCCATGAGCAGCCATCTGAAAGTAGAGCATGGATTCAATATATAGGGAACCCCTCCATTTCCACCCAGTCATTACCATTTCTCGGACCATTAACCCGCGCCCATCTTAAATGCCTACATATTTCATTATAGCAGCGTGGGGTCGCGGGAATAATCACTCATTGGCAAAAAGACGGCTAATCGACATACATCCCTTTCTGAGGCATTAGAAGGTCAGCGCTTGAGCATAGAGTTGCCCTTATTCCCATCCGGGTCATTGAACTCAAGGCGGTGCGGGGTAGTGAGTGAAATGGGCTAATGCGTTCCGCCACTTCAACCTATTGATTTTTCCCAGGCTACTCCTGACGCGTTCAGATAAGATATGAGCAGTTCCAACTAACGTACCATGATGGGCTGGTTGGGCTGGGGTATGTGCATGAACATGTCATCCTCATCGTCTGTTTCGGGTGGCGGCGGCCTCGGCGGTGGGATTTCGCTGGTGGACGGCGCGTAGTCACCAGGTGGTGGTGGTCTCTTGGGTGCTCTATCGTCTGACAAAAGATGATAAAGTGTTAGAGGTGGGATTGGAGCGGACTTTTTCACCTCGTTTCATCCATGAGTATAGGAATATACACACTTACTATCGAGATACAGCCTGCTGATATCTGGTGGCGGCGGCACATCAGGCACAGACGTCGTTGGCGATACCGTCACCGTCTTTTTCACATTTGAAACGGCACTCATTAACTGCAATCACAATAACGGGAATGATTAGTTGGACTTTCTAGCTTCATTTAGTATTGCTGTGCATGCGTGTCATTTAGTTACTCACTTCGCCATTGGCATCTCTCCATCTGGCGGTGGCACTGTGATCGTTCATGTCCAGAGCGACAGCCTTCGCGGCGCGAACCATGGGGGGAAGCGCTGAAATCATAATAAAAAAATGTTGCATGAATTTTAAGGCAATTGGCTTATCTGTAATTGAGCATGAGGGAAAATTAGGCGGGAATTTAAAAATTTTGAAATATAAAAATCTTACTATCTTGAAGTTGATCCGCAGCTTGGGAGACATCTCGGATGAATTTCGGATCTTCGGAGTTGTCGGCCTCCTGGCGGGCGACCATGAGGACCCGGCCAGCGATTCGGGCTATTGCTGAGGCATTATCCACCATTTTGGGAGGCTGCTGATTACGGATAGAATCCTCGCAAAGAATAGTGTGCTTCTTCATGGCATCCTCTGTAGTCAAAATAATCTGATTGGCACTCGGGAAAGGTTTAAATTGCCGTAAAGCTGCTATAATTTTCTTTACCTGACTGCGAGATGAAATGATTGGAGTCAATGGCCTCATCGCAGAGGCTCCTCACTTTATCAATGCTGTCCCAATACTGGACTTTGAGGTTGTCAAAGTGCTCGTTGGCCGCCTGATTATCCGGATATGCCATCCGGATCCGCCCGGCATTGATCAGCTGCGGAGTTAGATTTTCCAGCTGAGCCGCATTACTCAGTAGGGACTCGGCAAGTTTCTTGTTGTCGCCACAACCTCCGGCAGCCACCATCTTGGCAGTTTTGGCCGCCCGATTTGAAAATGCCAGCAGGGCACTGGCCGCATCCATGAAATTCTGATCCCGCCCGGGGGTGCCCTCCTGGGCATGGACGGCGTCCGTGAACCGCTTCAGCGGTGAATGCGAGTCCATAAAGTCTTCCACAACCCGGTTAATAACTGCACTTTGGATCCTATTCTTCAGCTCCGCCAGCTTTTGAACCAACTGGCCTGAAATGGCTTGAGCCTGCGGTGAGTTCCCATCCCCTCGGCGGCAGAGGTCACTCAGTTGGTGCAGTAGAGAGTCGACTTCATCGCTGAGATTGAGTAACTCTGCCTTCTGCACACCGGGAAGACCGTCCGCAACTTTCCGCGCCTCGTCAACAATGAGGGAGACGGCACGCTGGCCCAGCCCGCGGTCATCCGCACTGGGGTTCGCCAACCACCGTCGAGCCTGTTCCAAACGCCCTGTGTTTGTATGCGCGGGCTGGAGCATTCCGGACCGCTCCGCATTCGTGACGGCTTTGAGGACAAGGCCGTTCAGCTCATTCAGCTTCTGCTCGATTCCTTTGGCGAGAGCCTCAGCCTGCGGGGAGTCCCCTTGACCCGCCTGCCGCAGCTCACAGAGGCCGTCCGTCATGGAGGAAATATCCCCGCACATTTTCGGGATGGGATCCCGGTCGTGCGGGAGGCATCGTTCCGAAACTTTCATGGCCTGCTCTAAGATCCCACGAACTGACTTCTCTCCCACGCCGCCACGAACTGCTCGGGGATCCTGTTATAAAAAATTATTATTAAATATTACTACTATATATCATTATTAAATACAATTTTTAAATGTTATTACTATAAATTATTTTTAAATATAATTTTAAATGTTGTTACTATAAATTATTATTAAATATAATTTTTAAATGTTATTAATATAAATTATTATTAAATGTTATTACTATAAATTATTATTAAATATTTTTTTAAATGTTATTATTAAATATTATTTTCAAATTTTATTATTATAAATTATTATCTAATATTGTTACTACTTATCAATGTGTAATTTGAAAAAAAATACGCAATAAATAAACATTAGTATTTTTCCAATCCCATTCCAAAATTCCACCGCTTGAAAACACGAAAAAAATTAAGCTTCCACTTCTGACTTACTCCCAACCAGTCATGGGCGGCCTGCATCTTGCTGTCAATCACGGTAAGTGCCCTCTTCATCCCCGTCAGATTATCCGCGTCCCACTCGTCCTCGTCGTAAGCCGTGAGCTGAAGAACGCGAATGATCTCGTTGATCTCATCGGTCATCCGCTGTGCCAGATAGTCCCGATTCACCGAAGCTTCCTCCGCCCCCTTCGCCCCTGGAAAATTGAGACGAAACTTAACAATAACGGAAAATAACTTGAAAAATTCCACCAGAAATCCCCACCGGGTCCGACTACAACATCCGACCGTGAAGCACTTACGCTGCGCACTGATCTGAATGTAGATTTTCATGCTGCATATAAGAATGGGGGTGAGAGTTTTGACTTCTTCAAGGCAACGAATTAGAATTTCTCGGTGAACTTGATGGGTAAGCTCCTGCTGGCGAGCATCCACCTCCCGTGAAACCTACGCAGAGCAATTTCGCATATCTATTTTTTTTCCTCGCACAAACTTAAGCCAAAACCTATAAGCAATAACTCTTACGCATCATCCCATCATTCCTTCAAAAATTTCATAATAACAAGCCTAAACGCCTCCCGTCTACACACAACGTTGTGCAGACAGCCAGAGTCGTGAGGAATCTTAAGGATCTTCCTCATCTGAAATGTAAATGAAGGGGAAAACTTTGTATACTTTGCTAAGGCACGGACTCAGATCCTTGACGAAGCGGACCAAGTCTTCCAAGGAATCCACCACTTCGGCCACGGCCAAATAGTCCAGAACGCGCTTGCACTCCCGAATGATTTTCCGCACTTCGGACTCGTCAAAGCAGAGGAGGAGCTGGGAAGTGCCCTGTAGAATCCCCCTCGATCCCTCAATCAACTTCTTCCTCGCCGGCTGGGAATAAGGGTCCAACTTCAGCATGGCCGAGGCCTCTTCCAATAGTTTGGAGGCAAGCTCGACCCGCTGTAAGGCCGCCGGCATGTCTTGGCGGAAAATGGGGTCGTCGGAACTCTGAATCGTCTCCTTCCCCACTCGTACCAGGTTCGTCACGGCCCGGCTCACGCTCAGCACGGGCTTTTCCAGGTCCGGCATGGCATTCCCATCCTCCGCCTCTTCGTGCAGGATGACGAGGCGGGAAACCTGGAAGAGAATAGGCAATTTCCCCAACCATTTTACTCTTCAGAATCCCTTTATAAAGTCGAAATTACAGCACAATTTCACGTCCCACTTTTTCTCGAGGCCGTTATCTTTTCCACCGCCCTCACGAACAAGCCATACCTACACCCAAGAAAAACTTCTGAAACACGTCTCTTATCTTTCGTAAAAACCCGCCAACGCCGTGTGGTCAGTCACAAAAGTCACTCAGTTTAATTTGCAAACTTTATGGCACATCAGGCGCATGCGTGAACTGAGCCTGACCGCCAAACTATTACATGCTGCTACCCATTTATGTGTATTACGGTAGCAGACTCCAGAGCCTTGTGTTACAATACGTACGGGTATGACATGCGATTGCGGGCCGCATGTCAAGAACCACTTCACCCATGACCTTCATATTTGAAGCGACGGGTTCCTCTTAAGTTATGCTATATATTGACCAAGTTTGGTTAAAATCCGTTCACACGTTCTAGAGTTATCCTATCCACAGACGGTCGGACGGATTATGAATCCCTACAGAAAGTGGTTTTGCCACTTAACACCGTCCACATACGGACGTCGCTATAGCTCAAATTGGCTCAAATGGAAAATATTCCTCAACTTCTCACATTAACGGGCCTAGTAGTAGAGACTCCCGAACTTTCAGTCAGTCGTAATGAGCGGCACGCGGGACGAGACCGGAATTCCGGGCTCAACCACACCATCATTACTCTGGGCCAATTTCCTCCGAAGAAACTAAACGTATCTCCTCCGTGTCTTGAGACCATTAACCCTTCAAGTTTCCCTGACGTGACAAGGCTTTTGCTGACTACTTCTGATGGCTCCTTCTGACATCCTGATGGGAGCCAGATTGGCATGGAGAATAATCAGGCTCGAGCATCAATCCCGCTTTCTCAAAAAAGTAATCTTTGGCACACACGCACCTTTCACCATCATCAACCAGGACGTCGATTACCTGAAGATAATTCCTCAAATTGTAAAGCACTATTAGCTAATTTCAAAATTGTCGCCACATTGCCAGCCTTCTACTTTCACACAGGAGCACTGGCGTCGTACTCTCACAAGTACAATGCAATACGAATCAAACCCGCAAAAATGATTCCGATAACAGATGCGTACTTGATACTTGAGCATAACGGTGTATCACAGTATCCCATCCCACGCAATGTAACAACATGTAACATTTGCTCCTGGCGAGACAAACCTTGTAAATTATTTTCAAAAGTGAGACGCCATGACGATTCCCTATGCTATCCAATAGAACAGGAAGGAGACGGTAGGCGACCCTGGGATAACAAATCGAATTTTTCCCCTCGTCTGACACCATCCATCATTTCGACTGAAACAAGCGGGAGTGAATGAGTTTTTCAACAAAAAGTTTGACCTACATTTCCTTGCAGCGTGATCGCACCCACTTCTCAATCACATTATTATTCGCGCGGAGTCATCAATCAGTGATGTTCACCGGGATGTAAAAAGCCTTCACAACTCTGGTGAATTCTCCCTCACAAGTACTGACAGACATATTCATTGGGCGACTCACTCCAAACATCTTCTGGTGACAAGAATCTTGTCTTCTTGTCTCATCCGGCCACTACCACCCGCAGAGAAATCAATGCTTTGGTGTGTGTGCCCCGCCAAAGCCAGGCTGAAGGCGAGAAGATCCGAATTGAAAAAGAGGGAATCATGTACCTCAACCGTGTAGGATATTGACTTAACGTCAGGGCAACGGTTTCCCATTACTTTCCTATATAATTCTGGGGCCTTCTAGCATTAGAAATTGAGTAACACCACAGTCGACCCTTGAAAAACTTCCGCTAGTTTACAACACTTTCCCGCCATCCCCCCAAAAATCTCGTGCACATCCGACAGCCGACCCGAATGCTCTCGCAATATTGTGGGCATTCTTGCATAATTTAGGATTGGGATTAAAAGGCTCACACTGTAGAAAATTGGAGTGGATGTAAACAGACGCCCACGTGGTGATACCATAACGGCGGCGCACCTCATCAATAATCCAAGCCGTTCTTCAATTATTGAGTGGAGCCACTTTCTCCCACATGAAGACTCCCATTCACATTATCCTCCCAATCTCCTTTGTCCCGACGAGGCGAGACTTCACAAATCCTATACCTTTCTACCAACATAATTACTTGACAAACCAATAGTCATCACATCACCGCCTACGTGAGCACGTCTACCAAGATCAACCCAGTGTTCGTTACGGCATATCGATCACATCAGTATAGAATAACAAACAGACGGAAAGGGATGAAGATGCCTCCCACCAAACCCTATAGTTCTGTATTCCACCTGAGGGATCCCTCGAGGATGATGAAGCGCCCAATTTGTCCTTCACAACGCCACGACGACTTTTCCCAAGCTCTCGTTAAACGGACCAGTTCGCCCACACACGCCAAAGAAATATCCTCACTCGGGCTACTACATCACATGAGCGGGGCAATCAGGCTCTCATGCAGGCATGTACATAAGTACACAGTGTTTGATAAACACATTTCCTCAAGGATGCGAATGATTTTATCAGCATGTTCTACATGACGAAATTGCCCTGCTCAAGTGAACAACTCACATAGTGGAAGATGTCGTGCCTCAAAAGTGTTGGCAGCAGTGATCTACTATGCAACATCTTCTACACGGGGGAAACTTCACGTATTGGCAATTCCAAGGAGGGGAAAAAAAGTCTTATGTTCCACATAGCCGTCGCTCAAGTTCCTCTGAGTCAGTCAGGCCAAAAGATTTAAAGTCCCGGAGGAGCACCCAAGCGGAGGGAGACAGACGGCTATAAAAGATTTCATGTCTTCCCCCACCCTCTTCCCCCATGAAGTATTGTACTGGGTGTCC
>WJFA01004169.1:0-11198 GCA_009870155.1 Pseudobourletiella spinata | reverse complement strand
CTAGACTCCCTTCCTTTGTGTTCATTTGTTGGCATGTGTGGATAAGGAGTACATCTTGGAGTTACATTTAAATCTGTAACCCTTGAAATTAACGAGGGATTAAATGATAAATCTAACAATTCTTGGGCTCCCGCTCCTAGTTCAAAGTCCATGTCCTCATCATATTTATTATTTTACGCCTAGACGTTGGAAAGTTGGTGGATTAACTTTGAGGTCTCACCCAATTTTCTCACAGTCATCTATCTCACCGGATTATTTCAGAGATGGATGAGTGCAGAACGTGCAGTAGATGGCAGAGTGGAAGCCCGAGTGCTCACTGTCTGTGATCCGCTCAATTATTCCTATTTGACTCTAAACAACGTCAGCTACAGTACCTACCTTGTAGTTGTTAATCCCTACTTCGTCCGAGTAAACTCTGTGAAGCGGCATGCGGCTTGATAGAGGTTACCATGCGTACCATGTGCAGGGAGGACGACGCATGGGCATAGGCCTGTTGTATTGCCATACTGTAGGGGCCAAAAGGTCTCTATCTCTCGCTCTGCCCTTTGGAAGATCTCATGTGTGTGTGTGTGCGTTCATAAATTAGAGATGTACTTGACTCGCTTGTAGATTTACATCCATTTGTGGTCTGAATAAACAATCCATTTTCTCCTTTTTTCCCCTCCTCTTTGTCAGGCTTCACGGCTCATACGAGGCGCTCAAGTATGGGTCTAACCCTCGACGGCTTTGCGGATCTGACCGGCGGGATCACAGAGAGTATACGACTTCGTCAGGACCCGACCTCATGCAGCAAGATCCTGAGCAAGCTCCTCAAAATGACGTCCATCATCACTGTCTCCGTCCAGGCCTCATCCACACAGGTAAATCATCCGTAGTAGTGTGTTGTGTAGAACCTTCTCCACGGCGGGACTCTCTCAGTATTTTGAATAATGGGGCTCACGCAGTGCTACCCCTGTGTGCTATGGATGAAGCGTTGCACTGAATTTTCACATATATTTTGCCATCGTCTTCTCTATCCCGATGACCATCTCCGGAAAGGAAACACCCTAGGTTAGAGGTATACACCGTGGAATCCGGGCTCAAATGTGGATTTTCCGGATGCATGGAAGGTGATAACGGAGCGGGGCACCTGTGCAACTTCCACAAGCGGAGGAAGGAGCCAGTTGGTTGGCCATAATTTCCAGTTGACTACCCTTTAATCTGTCACCATGGGACTTCCTCTGCTGCAATAATTCAAAGTGCGTCACGCTCCACGGCACGGCACTTTGTGAGTCGGTGAGATTATTTACACCTCATCCCGTACCTCATCACTGCAGGCTATCAGTGTATTGTGGATAACCTTGAGGCGTGGCTGTAAAGGTTCCTTACTGTCCCTGAATTGAGGGGAATTCTGAATGGATCCTCTGTGGACAAATCAGTGGGAATGCTCGGACTCTACGGTCCAGTCGCTCGGAGCCCGGGGGTTCGTGGAATGGACAGACAATTTGTCGGACCCCCGCTGGCTTGTGAACGTCGCTAGAGGCAGGGGTAGGGCCGGACAATTTGGGGAAATCGGAATCACCCCTAATTGCACATGAGAGATCCGCTTGAGCTGAAAATGTCGGGAGGAGCGGTGAGGATTGTCATGGTAAACCAGTCAAGTGAGCAAGGGATCCAGTACAGCATGTCTATCCCTAATCAGGTTTTTCCTCAATCACAAACAACAACTACCTCGTCTCACTGACTCACTCCTCTGTTGTGGAGTGTGAGTGTCTGAGCTGCACTTAAGCTCCAGCCTTTTTATATACAGTGCACATGTGCGGAGGATGGATAGAGGGACTCCGTGAACGCTACTATGCATTATCATTATGCATGATCAACAAATAGCACGTGTAAATTGTTGTACCTCTGCCAAGTCTACCGGCTCATCCTGTTAGATCTCCGCTGGCTCTGGCTCGTGCACTCGCCATACATCAATGGCGAGATTTGGGATGACGGGTGACAGGGAGTGCTTGTATATTTCCCTACTTTAGCCACATTCCTCTTTATAGTCCTCAATATTCCAGTCCTGGCTCCAAACTGCGGCGGCGGAATGATGGCCTTGGTTGCGTGAAGAAGACATATGCGGAACTGTGCAGTCCTCATTTTGAAGGCTATGCGTATGCCACCATCTCTTACATCCTTGCGGCGGCTGGGGGAGAGATCATGAATGATCGTTCGGCTCTTCTTGAGTCCACTTTTCTCCCCTCACTCGCGCTCTGATTTGCATTGGAATAGCCTGAGAGCCGGTCCGCGTGGGAACCAAGTGTGTTCATAAGTGGGATGAGTGGAGACGGCTATTTATGCTTTTAGGATGGGAATCAATTAAACCTTTCCCTCCAACACATTCCCACCCAGCTCACATCTCTTCATGAATATCTCGTAAAAGCAGCCCCTTTCCGGAGTCTTCATATGGAGATGCGGGGATGTGAGAAGTTCTGGCCCTGTCATAAGTTATTATGGGGATATATTTGACATTTTTGTCATGATTCGGCCACAGCCTGTCTGAGTAGACTGTTGCTCGACGTGGTGGTCAATTCCCGGCAGAAGGTTTTCGCATGTGCCTGAATTTGTATATGGGGAGGTTGAATGGAGAGAGGTCATGTGAGTAAATAGTGTGAGTGAGCGATCCCTCGTCACTGGTCATTTCGTGCAGCGGGACACAATGGTGAGTCAGAGTAGGCCATATTTCTTGGCTCATTATTGGATTCCTCCCCTTGTAAAATAGTCTACTGCTCCGTGTGGTGGCGTTAAAGGGGCATCATCATCCTCGTGTATAGAATTCTGGCCGAGCGGAGCTTTAAAACGGTGGAGTCGGGGCCATTATCATGTCGTGCGGAGACTTGAGAGATGTTACTCCGTTGGATTATAACCTCTTGTAAGTGCCAACACACACACACACACACACACACACACACATACTCACGTAGAAACACAAGCACACCGGAGACTAGACAGTTTGACAAGATAGGCCGGGGTCATGAACACATAAAGGAGGAGGATAGGCCATTCCGTAAAATATCCGTCGTAGGCATAACGAGTAAGTGGATGAAGTGGTGTCCAAATTCGAGTTAATAAAATTGTAGGTAAATATGAAGATGGGAATATGTACAGTAAATGGGATGATTTGAACTTGGCCTGGCCAAAGTTGTACCCGTATGTTTGCATGTTGACGGGACAGACTAAATTTCAGCTACGTAAATGGTCGTGATGTATGTTGGGTTGTGTGTGTGTGTGTGTGCACATGTGTTGAGTGCTCAAATATATTAAACCGTGCGACAGCTTCCACTTATGATCATCCCCTCCGGCTATGTATGGTCTTTGTGACGAGATTTTTTCTATGCCGCCCGGGTCAACGAGTCAAAATAAGCGATGGGAAAAACTGTTGATGGTGATCAAGGGGCCAATAATCGGGGCCGAATTTCACGGTACAACATCCCATAGTCCCATTATTTCCGGACGGAAAATGTTGGTGGGGGAGCTGGAGAGAAGAGTTTAATTAAGATCGATTGAAGAAGCTACAAAATTAATGAAGTCGGGTAATTAATCTTGCGGTAAAAAGCTCGTATCTCAAACGTCCCATGTATATCCCACGAATAAGGGGATCTCTTCAATCATGAATCGACTACATCTCGACGGTTTGATTCTTCAAGAGTGAAGAGGATGAGACTATTATTATTATTATTATTATGATTATTATTGTTATTACGATGGGTGCATAGGCACTGCCGCGGGGGAAGAGCATCTCGCCGGTGTGATGCAAAGGTATGCTACGCATGTTTTTACCTCCTCATCCACCCGCCGCTGCCCAACGAAAATCGAGTTGGGCTGACTGAGCCGACCCTAATGATGGTGTTATTGAGAGAATAATCAGGGATATAAGAGAGCACAGGGTATAAGTTTACAGTCCATTATTGCATAGTTGAAGGCTTTGTGTGCGTGCCTCTACGATAATGTGTGTGGAGGAACCCGGTTTAAAATAAGCTCATATTTCACCAAGAAAAATGGCCTTCTGACGGGGCTTATTATGAGGACCCCGGGCTAAAATGTATTGTAAAAATCAAAGAACGTAAAAGGCCGTATGGTGTACTGACAGGCTCTCCTCCTGCGAAGTATCATCTCGTAGCTCAGGCTGTAGAAATAACCGTAAAAAATACGTTACAATGATGACGATGGTCACTTGAACGGGAACAGAGAGCAGTATCGTCCTTGTTCCAAAATCATCTCTGTGAGAAGGAATGATGAGAGAGTGGAGGAGTGGATCTTTGTTGGCTTTTATTTCTCTTCTCGCTCCGAGGGCTCAAGACTCATCGGCCACCGAGTATTTGCTCACTTGAATGTGAGAAAATCATGAAAGTTGAACGGGTCATCTCAACAGTCTCTGGCCTTTCACATCAAATTTTTCTGCTGAGAATGACTACTTTGCGAGTTTCTTCTGTTTTTTTTTGCCGGACAGAAAATGCTTCACTGACCCAGCTATGGTGATGACGATGATACTAATGTGATAGCGATTTACGGATGAGTCCCACATCAGGTCCATTGGGTTACTTGCTATTTCAGTGTGCGTCATTTTGCACTGTCAGAGAATGAAAATCTCAATGTTGCTGGTGAAGTGAAATAGGTTGTCGCGGTGGGTTGTCAGAAATATGAAAATATACTTTGCTTTGTACGGTGGTGGGGCTCTGGCGTACTTCCTACACACGATTACTTATTGCCACTGTGTGCCCACATTCCAAATTTATTGTTATTGAGGGATCAAGCTGTGACAGGATTATTACATTCTCCCTTTGCGGGGAGAACTCTGCTGTTAGATAACATGCGGTGCTTTTGATGACTTGATCTCGTTATAGCCTTGCCTCCTGAGTCTAATTCTGAACGCATGTATGCCCCCGGGCGAAGCTGCGGTCGCCTTCTGGTCGACTCCATCTTACTGCTTCTCTTGCATGTGGCCAGGTGTGAGCGCTGGCCCAGTTTTTTTAACAAATGAATCACATTACAATCAAATGTTAAGGCTAGGTTTTCTCCGCTTTCTGCAGGATCACCCTCTGGATTAGCTAGATTGGACTAATGAGAATAGTGATGCTCATCTGTAGGTATTATCTGCCTTTGCTGCAGTGAGATAAGTGAAAATTTGCACCGAGGTTCTTCATCGAGAGATCATTTAACGAATTAGATGGGAGATTTACCTGGCCGAATAAGATAAGAATTGTCTTTAATTGCTAGCAAAGTAGAGGTACAGATTGATTTGATCAAGTTTTCTATGTGCACTCCCATTCTGCCGAGGCAGAACCCGCTTGGAGTGCGGTCAAGTTCAAGTGAGAAAGACGATTAGTAGGCACTAGAGCAGTAGAACTTTTAAATAGTAGTTTCTTTTTTCCCTTTGTTTTCATGCCCAGTATTTCCGTCATAAACGTCGCTTTTGTGTGTAAAACTGAGGAGGAAATAGATGCTTCTCTTCCTCGACTCCGTAGAGAAGATTGAGAATGGGCATGGGGCATATGGAAAAAATCTTGGGGGAACCTGTGAGGCTAGTATTGAGTTGATGCGACACATTAGACATGCACCACCTAGTTTGACTTCCTTTGTCCACGAGAACCGCAAGGCTGCACTTTGGTCCACAAATTTACCGTGGTAATGCCGGTCGTTAAAATGTGACGCGCTGGTTAGTACCCTTGTAAATAGTATGTATCCGTCTGTTATGTTGTGACACTTGAGCATAGAGGACCAATAACTGCTGCAGTTATTCCAGTTTTGGAACAACACCCAACAACAACAGCCTACCTTCACACAGCTCTCCGACTCATATTTTCTGGTGAAACAAAATCTCTTTCATTGTCCCCACAGTCTTTTAGAAATGGGACCGTTTTGATTGTTGTCGACGGAACAATTTCCATACCAGAATTTTATAATTGTATTTAAAGGAACACTTCATCCCTAAGTGAGATCATTAAAGGTCTTATTACGTCTGTTAAGCCGTACAGTTAGATCAGACAAAGGCGTAATTGAGATGTAGGAATGAAACGGAGTGGATCCCGAATGATCAACGACGCTCGCGGCACTGTGGATCAGTCCATACTGGCATAAATGTTATTTTCGGCGTCACGGATTTTCGAGTTTATACTATTTACAGCTCCTACGTTCAGGTTTTGAGGGGCACTATTGCAATAGGTGCTTCAAATGCATGAACTGTGCTAATTTAGATGATGTCAACCACTTCTTTTATGGTTGGCAAATTAGAACGGAACATGTACTTTCAAACCTATAATGTGTGGTAACAAGGCGGATGGGAGGGGATGCGCTTTGAAAGGGCTTTTTGCACCGTAAAATTAGCAGCTTGTTTATTCATCGGTCCCATCAGCTCCGGCCTCTCACACTGTCATACTTGATACTAGAGTGAGAGGATATGGATGAAAGTTTAAATAGTGAGGCTGTGAGGAACACTAATTATTATTTCATCATACTCAGATTTTATGGACGTTTAGGATTGCGATGTTTGAAAAGGGTAATAATTGTGCAAGATTGATTGAAATCAAGGCTTGTACTGTTCGTTCTGAGGGGATCGTTAGGGCAACCTGATGAATCGTTGCAAGGTGGCTTTTGCCTGTTGAGCTGCAATCTGCTGCATGCGGTTCAGCAAGTTGAAGTATCTGTGACTTCCTGTGGAACTGTGGGAAAGTTTAGCAGTTTTCCGAATAGATTGGACATTCTACCGTTGATGTGTCTTGGAGCTGCTTCAATTTTCATTTTGCATTTTAATAGTTGCCCCCCCCCATATGGAAGATTCGCAGCGGAGAAGTGTTGTGGAATGTTGTAGTTTGTGTAAACATGCTCAGCGTTCCTCCCCATTTTCGTATCCCAATGAAACTCAATAATTAGTTTTATGCAAATTTCTCAATCTCCATTTTTTCCTCGTAAGCATTAAGCTGTTGTGGCTTTGATTTGTGTGTACATGTTTGTTGGAATTGAATTGTCGGGAATTTTAATCGTTGTATGAAGTGCTCCTCTGGGGTGGTGGTTAAGTAGTTGTAATAATTGCAATGTTGGGCTAAATTATAGTGTACTAAGGTCTTCTACTGTGAGGTGAATGCCGTGTCTCTACTTGCTCTCTTGTGGTAACGGATTGGTAGCATATGGCGTTTTGAAATGACACAGATTATGAAGAGCTGTGAGTTCACGGTGTGGTAGATTTTGGCAAATTCTGGGGATGACGAGGACGACGACGACACATTTAGGTGAGTTGAAAGCAAGGGATGAACGAGTGTTTTTGAGGGAAATATTATTTACGCGTGCTACAGGGCCATTGAGTATTATACAACGTCCGTTGGGCAAGAGGCGGTAGCTGAGAAAAACCAGACATTGTTCCCCAACGACTGTTACATGATTTTTTCTCATTAAATCAAATTATCAACACAATTAGATACTGCTAACAATTACCCTATTATTGTTACGAGTCCTGTTTAACTTTCGCTCTTTAGGTCCTCCAGCAGGGCTGAATAATAACAACGAGAATGTCGCCTTTCGAGAGATTGGTATCAGTTCCTTGTGTATGACTCGACCATAGAGCTGAATTTCGACTGTCCCTGTGTTGCAATAGGAACAACAAGAATCACATGAATAGCAAGCTATACGTGTAGTAGGGATGAGCTATAAATCAAATGAAGATATTTTTCACCCCGAAGGTTACCAAAGCTAGTGGAACCGTGGGGAAGGAAGGGTTGTGTGGAATCTTTGATGTTACAAGTTTACACTCAGCACACATGTGACCGGCCTCACTCAGTCTCAGAGCGTAGCACACAACGAGAGGGCATAATGCGTGCGGTGCTGAGCGTAGTTGTATACGAATGATGTTCATCGCATGACCGTTGATGAGAAATAATTGCCATTGTTCTTTCCATTAGCGACTTAAATAAATGCTCTCTTGGACGCGTCGAGATTGAATCATAATGTGTTCGAAGGAGAAGTTTGCCACCAGACGTCATGTATTATAACTTACACGCAAGGTGGGATAGGGCGCCGTCTTTGTGAAAATCCAAAATATATTTTTCCCACTATACTCTGCCGCAGTAGCCATGTAGTCGCCGTCGGTGTTTCCCCAAGGGGTTCGACAGATAGACAGATAGTTCAGAGATGAATAAATGTTCTGGGGGTTGTTAATAATTTACAATTCTAATTACTTAACGGTGTTTTGCATGCGCTGTCCCAGTCTCCTGGCGGTACGCTAGTAGCATTGTTGGGTATTTGTGAGTTTCTGCGCATGTGTGTACCTGTGTGAGTGTGTGTTCGTGTCGGCAATCATGGGGAAATATTTGGGGTTGTTTGATCGACGAGGCGATGATGATGGGGAGTTGCGCGGTGGTGGTGGTATGCAAAATTGCAGTGGGTTCATAATTTATTTTGTTTCACGCAATTACGTGCGAGTCCTTGAAATTATGTGGTGAATAAATTGAGGGAAAATGCGAGTCGATTAGCATGTTCATTTAATATTAGTGTCAATCTAAGTGACATGAGGACTAACTGGATTTTTTTCTCCTTCTTCTATCCCACAGTCACGCAGTCAACCCGACAAGCTGGTCGAACGGCATACAAATCGGGCTCAACTACCGGATCTACGCAGTCGAGAAAGTAAGTGATTTTAAAATGTAAGGGCCTTTGGAACCTCGGATGCTATAAATCCTTCATTTTAGCTCAATCTGCGCATACTGCTGTGTCGTAACCATTGCCCAGCCATGTAGACCCCTACGGGTATGCTTTGCGCGTTCCTCAAAATGCTTATAGTAGACGATCTATCAAAGTCACAAGTTTGTTATTGGACATTGCTCGGTACACAGGTATATACACTTACTGCTTCAAGTTTTGACTGGACATTTAAAACCATCCTTTTGTTGAACTAATTTTATGTACGCTTTGGGAGGCTTGAGTGTAATTGATATGGAGCGGGTTGTCGACTTGTTGGCATAGTTTGGCTTGGAAGGAATTCGGATGATGTTCAAATTTCCTCATCAGTAATTCAGCCAGTGGGTTTGAGCTCATTACTTAACCATGCACCCGCTTGCCCATTAGCATTCCAGTAGGCGTCCTCCGTAGAGGCCACAAGATTTTTTTCAAATCCTTCCTCCGACGAGTCAGCAGGGACCGTCATTCTATATATATATATATATATATATATATATATATATANTTGCCCATTAGCATTCCAGTAGGCGTCCTCCGTAGAGGCCACAAGATTTTTTTCAAATCCTTCCTCCGACGAGTCAGCAGGGACCGTCATTCTATATATATATATATACATATGTTTCATGATTACTATCTGTGGATACCCACATCAGTCTGAGTACCAAGTACTTTTCCATCGTTTATTCTCCATGGTCATGCTCCCTCCAATTTGTATGCGATAAAAAATAATATGATTGAGCACATAAATAAAAATTTATGGTCCTTGTTCTAAGATGCATATCAACTGTGATCGGAGTGGAGAAGGGGAAAAATTCTCATCGAATACCAGATGAAGTATTTGATGTGGACTCGTCAAGTGCATATGTTTTCACTCTCCTCAGTACGTTTTACCACGAGGGGGATTGGAGATTTCAATGCAAATAAGTGAGCCAGGTCACTCCTGCATCACTCTGAGACGCGAGTAGAACATTATCTATAATGTCATCGTCATCATCATCATCCTCCTCATCTCAACAGCTCCACAAATGGAAAAGACATAATAATAATTCTCCCCACTTTGATTTTAGCTGGTAAATAAGGTTCAGATGATTCGTGAAACTGTGCAAGTTTTTTTTCTACCTAAATGACAAATGAGCTCGTAAAAAACTAACTAGAATGGAGATGGCTCTCAAATCAGAGGGTTTCAGTTAGAAAAAAATTACCAGCATTCAGGTTTGGTTGGAGTAAGTGCGTAGAAAATCGCAGAGGGGTTTCACCTATGAAGTGCAAATTCCTTTCATAGGTGCCAAGGCACATTTTTTTGTGTGTAGGTTAGCCGTGGGTACAGGAAAAGACTTGGTTGGAAGTAGTTAGTAGAACGAAAAAGCCAAAGACAAACGTCACAGACAGCTGCTCACATAGTGCGGACGCGTGCATAAGAGCAGTATAGATTAATTGGAAGTCAACTCTCGAGCTCTCCGCTCGGTAAACACACACGTATATCCGCATACAAACAAATACATGCACGCACCCACACACACACACATACGGAAGAAACTCTAAATGTGTGTAAGCCGTAAACTTGGTAATTCCGCCTGAAGTGAGCACACTCACTTGCTCCACCGCTGGCTAGAGACGAGGCAGGGGAGGGGGTAAGCTAGGAAAAAAATCAAAACAATAACATCAAGTCAATTCCTTGAGTGTGTGAACGAGTATGAAGCAGTGAACTCGTGGCATTTAAGGAAAAACTAATTGCCATCAGCCCTTTGTTTCAAGTGCCATGCCTCCGAGGTGGTTTCTAACATACATAGTCTTGCTCGCCGCAGAGTCGGTTTCACCTGCGCATCCCTGTCCGCATTGTAATATAAGAACCATATCGTTTGATCATTTCAGGTCGTTTTTCATTCTGTATAGCTATCTAAATGGTCTCATGCGTGTGTGCAAATACGGCTCATTTCCTCCACTCACAAACAAACCCAGTCAGAGTTGACCAGTTGGCTGGAGGGAATAGTAGTGCACCAAATACGGCCGACGAACGATACGCTTATTTTATTATATAGCCTTTGGTCTCAAACGATTACCATCAGTCAGGAATTATTAGGTCGATGAAATTCATTAGTTGGCAGAGGACGGCGAGATTTTGTTATGGACGGCAGACAACAACAAACGCGAAATAACTGTATCAGTGGAGGAAGTGGAATGTAAAAGTGACGGACGTTTACTCATTGATGACTAGTAATAATAACGAATCGCAGATTTCCGCTCGGTCAACAACATTCTATCGCACTGTAGGTTTCAGCCCCTCTATCACTCTTGATTGTTTTCTTTCTTCATTGTTGATCATCCCATATGATAATTACCACAAGTGTCCGATGTGCTCCGTAATTGAGACTCTCTGGATGTTATTACACGAACCATCTCAAGTTCTGCAGTTGCATAGCCCCACGACTAACATCATTCGTATCATCAGCACCACCACAATGGCAGTGCAGTGAGCAGAGTAAATTGATCCAGCATTTTTTACGCCT
>WJFA01004168.1:0-11198 GCA_009870155.1 Pseudobourletiella spinata | reverse complement strand
TTAATGCATCTTTTAGCTGACATGTGAAAATTGATTGTTTATTCCAATTCGATACAACCTAACTGTGCAAAATGCCTACACCATGCTAAAATGACTCTGTAAAATTCTAGGTTTTATTTTTATTTTAATCCAAATTACTATTTTATTCTTAAATAGATTTGTGTATGGGTTGCCAAAGCACAATAAATCAATTCATTCATTCATATGTCATTGAACGGCCCAACCATTTGTATTTGTCTATTTTGGCTTGAGCATTCTTATTCTTGTTGTTGTATTCGTCAATGGCAGGTATTTTTCAAAGCGCTGGATCTTGTGCCGGTTTTCTGACTATGCATCCTTTTTGGAGGCTATTTAAATTGGAGGTAAAAAGTGAACTTTTATTTTAAATTAAGGAATTTCTTCTTGAAATGTTGCTTGTTGGGTTGAGACTGATTTTAACGATGAAGTCCTAATAGACGGTGTGTTGGGGTCGTCGGATCCTTATTTTGAATTAAATGGCCCAATTTCCTTATTCTCTCTATTCGTGAGGTTTCCTGACTTTATTTTTCTGGATGAGCAAAGTACTTGCAGCTATAGTTGCAGCTATAAGCTCTAATTCAGCATATACATTCACCATTACGAGTTGAAGATAACAAAGTTTTAAACAGTGCCATTTAAATTAATTTGATGAGTGAGCCTACGAATAGCTGTCCAGTCGGAGCGGTGGATAAGGTTGTATTATAAATGAAAATCCCATTTTAATGCTACATATGCAGAGAAAAAATCAACAAGAGAAAGACAGCTATTTTCCTTTCAAGTAGAAGGACCATGGTGTACGTTTTTTATGAGTGTGAATTAAGAAATTCCATGTACGTCAAGCAGGCCATGTAATAACTCCTAACTTTACCGTTGTATAGAGTGGCTTGTGATTTGCAGATCCCCTCGCAATTAATCATTCAGGGATTGATATGTTTTGAAGGCTCGTATTATGCCGGGACGTGCAGAATCAGGAAGTCGAACGGATTTTTAGGCAGCGAGAAAGAATATGTGATTTTGATTGATAGGATCTTCACACCACTCATTTCTGATCCTGCGCACAGAAGGATGAAAAAATTTGAAGAGGCAGGGCCAGTCCCTGGATTTCACCCGTATGATTGTGTGTTGTATGTATGTGCTACAGAACGGAGCTTATGAGTGCCCTTCTATTCTTGCCATTGCACCCCACTTATATTCTCGTCATAAATGGTGCGCATACTACGGATATTTTGTTAGGGATAAATCTATGGAATTTATTGAATTGGAAATATTTCCATCATCCGGAGATATTTATACATAATGCTTATCAGGCGGGGGACTTCGGGGCCATAAATAAGAGAACTGGCCCCGTGCGTGAGAAATTAAAAGCCTATATCGTAATGGTTTCTAACAAAGGATCATGTTCATGTCTGCAAGACATGCTTTTGTTGCATGGTGATCATCAAAATGATCCTTGGGTAGGAAGTGCATTCAAAATGCGTTTTTAACAAGGCAAACACCCAACTACTACGCATCCAGCCTATTTTCCTCCTCAAATTCCCATCGATTTTCTGTTTGCCTACGTCCAGACAGGGCGGAGTAAGGTTCGTACGGCGAGATTCTGAGCATGTAGAATTCCAACTCAGCATCATTTGTAGGAAGGATAAAGAGCTATGGAGATAGTACAGCAGAGGGAACCAAATTCTCAGCAGCGTCAATATACAGCATATTTTCTTCCCTGGAATTGTGCATGCTTGGGGGCGGCATAAATCAAGAGAATTTTATTAAATCCTATCCTATTTGTTCTTTTCCTCCATAAATCTCGATCGCTGAGTAAAATACGATCTCTTCCTCACATGATATAGAGCAATCTAATTTCTCTAATACGTCATATCAAGTAATTTTATCTGGTACCCGAACAAACTGGCTCCCGAAAAGATGACAAGAGGAATGGGGTTTATGTCGAAGTGGGTCCTCAAACACCAGCGCGCTCATCTTTGAAAATAACGAACTATTTGAGTGTACTATGAGCCCGGATGAATGTTCAGAGGAGGTCGGGCCGTTACACCCAAGGACAATGAAGCCCACCCTTGAATATTTCCGCCGACTTGCTCCCTTTCTGTGGGTGTGTATTTCATACATGGCTCTCTCTTCTCAACTCGCCCTCAAACTACTCCACATTATTATTGGAAAAGACTGTGATGGTCGAGCAGAATTTGAAAGTGCAAATCCCAGGACTTATTGATTTTCCGCTTTAAACCACTATGTGCAGTAGTAGTAGAACATATAAGAGACTATCAAATGCCTACTTTCGGCATTTAGCAATTGCTATCATATAGTGAACTGAGTATCATCGTGGAAAATAATAAACCTGATTCAGTGCAAATTTTAAACGTTTCCTACAGTACAGTTCGTGGGTGGTATCGGGTGAGCAACTAGAAACTATAAAATCCTAACCGTTTGCTAATTGAAGGAAATTTTTAAAGCTCATTTTCTTTCTACTTAGACGCTATTATGGAGGACTTAAGCAGAAAATTTATGTCCTAGTCACACACACACACACACAATTGCTTCATCCTTGTAAATGCTGGCCCGGCATCCCTTCATGTGTTTCATTAACTATTGCTCTTGCGCTACACTCATGCTCCACCGTGTAAATTGCCGTATGAATTTGCTGTGGTAATGACTGGTGAGCCAAGGTAAGGTATAAGATCCGTACATAGTGAAGTGAAGCCCAGGCGCAACAGAGCTGCTCAGTATAGCATTTCTTTGCAGAATATATATAATTTCACTCCGACAGTTACTAAGTGTTTACATGGGCACGAGGAGGAGTATGTCGTGGAAGCACATAAGGTAGGAGTAAATATGTAGTGGGAATGAATGCAGCGAGAATGAGTCGACGTAGTAGCAGCCCAGTCCTGTCAACTAATATTATGACGGGGGATGGCAAGGTTAACTCCGACACGGGAATATGTCTGTTCAGCAATAGTAGCAGTCTGCACGAGATTACGATGTTATACACGTGTTGGGAGAAAGGAAGATGCTACCGTTGCTGGTTTAAATGATGGAATTACGCATACAACCCCGTGTCCAAGTATACATTGGCACACAGTCCAACCCACGGGATCCTACGGACAGAGATTCATAAATATGAGCTCTGTACTCGAGGTTAACTATGAACCCTTGAAAATTCTAAGCGGATAAGAGGTAGCAGCACTGAGCACTGCCTATATACACTACTTTACACCTGGGCTGATCGTACTTATATGAGTGCACAGTAAGAACCATGCCAGTGGGAGATGGTGACGTTAAAAATTCCATAGGGACGTTATGACAGTATGATTGGTGTTTGGTCTGCAGTGTCCGTAATGGCATAGTGGGACGAGACAAAGGGAGTCAGATGAATGAATGTGTGTGTAGTGCGGATACAAACATGCTCATAATGCAGATAAGTAATCCTGACACCCGGCGTTGCTCTAAGAATGAATTCACTACCTGAATTGAAAAGATCATGATCCTGACAGGAGAGAACCCATGGTGAGATCCACTGCCCCTGAGACCCACCCCACTTCAACACCTCCAAATAATTCTCCTAATTTCCCCTCTAACTTCTCTCTATGTATATTTACAGTACCATATACTATAAATACAGCGAAAGGCAAGTGTACACTGCACGCACAGCAAGCAGTGAGGTATGTCTTTGAGGGATACACACGGGAACGACAGACACAATGTGAGGATATCCAATTCACCGCCATCATGACTTACGAATAATTCTTCAAAAAGGACCCATTCATTCACCATTAAATCATTCTGTATATATGCTGACAAAACTAACAGACTCTTAGCTAAAAATACAAATATCCCATGGGTAATCATATGCGATGCTTCAAATTTTCTCACATTGAAATCATTTTAATAAGCCAAGCAAGTCATCATCGGGGATATTTCCTAGTCCCTATATCATACTCCCGCTGGTTTGAACTCACATACTTGTACATAGAGTTAGACCGTATCTCTATAGTTTCGAATAGCAGAGTTTCATGAAGAGGAGGAGCTTGATGCATGCTCCAAAACTCTAATCCGCTTCAGTGCCACCACCATTCCCTCTCTCGCCTCCGGTGATATGGCTCCCCCAGCCCATGTCAATGTGCAGCTCGTCATCGCCGTCATACCCGCTGTTGTCAGGAAAGATTTTTGGCGTGAATGACTTTGCATGCCAAATGACGATTGTGCCTTCATCGAGTACAGTGTAATAGAATCCTAAAGAGCCGACAACCACGCAGACCTCTCCGTGGTAGCAGAAAATTAGCCTTGGAAGTATTCCGAGGCTTCGTATGTAATGAAACCAGCTCTGCTCCAAACATTTCCATGTGGGAAGGCAGAAGCCAAGTTTTTCTACTTACAGCCTGTTTAACACTTACCAAAATGAGTTTTGTCCGGAGTTGGGGGCCTTGTGCTGTGCACACAGGCTGGGGAAAATGGTATATTGGACGAGTGGAAGTAGTGGCAAGTAGGATTTGTAGAGCACATAGGGTATCCGCGTTGTGGTATCTCTTTCTGGGATCAGTTTTTCTCACACGTTGCTTGTGTATATACGAGATCTCATTTTCTCGACGTGATTCCCTTCATTAGGATCTGCACATAAACATTTAGTGAAAGCTTTTCGGAGCAACTTACTCAACATGGTAGTACTTACGGAGAAGGCTCATTGGGTTGCACGACAGCACCGAGCGTCGCCAAGGATCCATCTGGATGATAGTAGTAGTAGCAGGAGTAGCAGCAGCAGAGGTATAGTAGTTTGCGTGGTAGTACGAGAGCAACTATTCTGTTAGTGTTAGTTTTAGTAGTAGTCGGAGAAGTGGGACTAGAGTGTGGAGGTACATAAAGCTCTCTGCCCGGTGGTATGGAGTGCTAGTAGTTACGATATGGTATAGTCTTCGGTTGGGGAGGGATGGGTGAGCGGGGGCAATAAACATAATGGCGTGATAAGGATCAGAGGGGAGACGCTTTAATTATTTCTGTTGGGTAAACACCGGTGTAGAGAGAATTTTCTCGTGCATTATCTAACCTACACAAACACTTGAGCAGAGGCTAGAGCCCATATTTGTTCCCACATTGATGAGACAGCCAGCCTTCAAAGCCTTTTATTAAAAGAAACAAAGTTGACAGTAAATGAAGCTATCTTGCCGAGCTGTAATCACAGAAAATATTGACTTGCTGAAAATCTAGCATATCTTTCTTCACCGTGAGCGGGCGGAATTTATTCCAATGAGGGTGTTTATGTTGCACAAGTGTAATGCTAAGTCAACACTTTAACCTCCCTCATTATTACCCAGATGATAGTGTGTGTGGGCGGCTGCTGTAACAAGTAGTGTGTGTACACCGAGTGCTATCTGAAACTTAGCGGTCCGCACCAGAGAAAAGCGTTGGTTCCAAAGTGTCATCTTTGTCAGCAGCAAACAGAGAGTCCCACAGCGATACAAGCTGTGGGAAATTACTCCATTTTCCACCACTTTTTCTATCAGTTGACCAGAACCTTCCAACGCAATTTGTATGTGAATTCACTCAAGGGTACTCTGGCCGGAGGTAGGACGTCACTGTACATAATGTAATGATGCTCTGAAGTGTGGTAAGGAGATAAAAGCTGCTTTAACGGTGTAGATGACTGGTTTGTATTTCATATGAAACACTCGTCAGTAAGAAACGAAGAGGAGGAGGAAGACATGATATAAAACTCGCCTCTGCTGTCATGATATGGCCGACAGTGCAATTTTGTCTGCGTACACATGTGTATGGATGTGAGAAGGCGGATTTTGGAGGTTGGGAAATCACAACTTTCCACTCTACAGATGAAGTGATTGGGCTTTTGAAGGGTAAAGCTCTCGTCTTCTTCGTCACCTCAGCCTCGTCGTCATTCTCATCATCCTCATAAGTCTCAGCGACGAGCAGAGTCATCATTATGGTTATCTTATTCTCCTCACGCCAATTTAAAAGTTGGTTTGTGCATCTGTGCAAAACACAGAGATTTCATTATACACACGTTATCATGTCCAACACCATGTTTGAAAGCATGAGATTTTTTTCATGTGATTTCCATCGCCTTGGCCATCCGCGTCAGCAACATTGCATGTCGAGAAGGACAATACAGGATAGAAGGAATTTAAATAAGACTTAACAAGTTTCACACTAGTTATTCCGCATAGTTAAGACTTTCTCATACAATGTGACGCGGGAGCTCTGAGCTAAATTTTGTACTTCATTTCTATAAAGCGTAGAGCTTCTCACATCAAGATGATAAAGCTGATGATAATAAATATACTGGGAAAGGGAATGGGTGAAACATCAAATCTGCCTCACATCGATACCTCCGTAAGCTAAACCCTGCTCATTCAGACTCAAGCTTTCCCATGCTAAATGAGTTTTATTTGATTCCTGGCTAAATACTGAAGGCTCGTGGATTTTTACTCCCTGTATTTATTATTAAACATAACTTTTTAGATAAGATGGGATGCAGCAAGTCTCCACCATGCACCCGGAAGCAGTAATCCTCGTCTCACATAACAGCTTTGTACTCCAGCTACCTCATTTTTATTCTTCATAGTAAGAGGACTACAGTTGAATAAATTTTTCATCGAGACTAGTAAATCTGTCGCGTGTTCCTACATTTTTATGCTACTTACGCTAACAGAAACGTTTAAAATTAGTTGCAAACGTCTAACGAGTCATTAAACCACGGGGAGGAAATTGCAACTGCTGTACAGAGTGAAATTTACCAGGTACTCTGCAAAGTTAGCTTTTGTTTCCAACCAGAAGGTCTGGACATCAGTCATACCAGTGAAGCATTAAGGATGTAAGATGGAGCATAATGTTACTGAATCTCCCGTTTCGTAATTTGCAGAACACAGTCAAGGAAAGGACCAGAGTCAACACGGTTCCACTGATTCCCAGAGAGAGACCCATGAGGTGAAAGATTTTTTCTAGAATAGTCCGTGTCCATAAAGAAGACGTAAAAATGGACGTAAGCGAAGCAAAGTGTGGGAAAATGAATAATGTTAATGTTTAGTTTAGGATTAGAAGGGGAAACAAGCCAAGTGAGGGGAAAGCTCCATGTAAACACTTGATGGGCTACTCATGTTTCTATGGAAATCTCAAAAGCAAACAGTCACAATCCCCAAGCAGATATTAATCACACGAATTCGTTTCTAATCTCTCTGACGGGCTTTTCAACTCCTTTTTTGGACAACTTGAGATTGCATTGAAATGATCGTGGTCATATACTATTTAGTGGTAGAAATATTAGTTAGTTGTACTGTAGTAGTAGTTGTTGCTGTTATAATTTCGTATTTTTCACAAACGGAGTGCGGTTCTAAAAACAAGCCCTAAATAATAACCAAGGCAAACTCGTGCACATGCACAAATAATTATTTCAGACTCAGTTCCCCTCTCTAGCCGTCATACGATACGCTCTATTCCTCGGCCTTGGATGAAGTCCAGTTGTTGGCAGGGACTTCTCTGACGATCAGATGGATGTGAGTGTTAATCCTTGGCGTATATCTCTGGTTGGACGACCCATGCTAACAGGATATCACCATCATGTACACATGCTCACGATCCTCATAATGATTTCTCACACCAATTTCTCCACTAATATCGAAGACGATTATTGTATGTGCGAGAATTCCTGACATAATGGAGCACCGCCTCGCCCGAGTAAATTAGTAAATTATCTTCAACTCCTCTCGTCGTCGTTCACACGCAGATTGCATGAGAGAGACCGTCATGAGAAACATGCTATTCTAGCTGTGAAATATTATGATAAAACCTACACTATGCACACCTCGATTTCCCTCCACGCAGAACAAACACACAAGGTGATCAAGCGCTCAGAAGCTCGGGACATCAAGTGCTCCGTTAACCGTCCTGAACAGTTTTACCGGTGGAGAGGCTATAGCACTCCGTATTTTAACTCCCGCATTTGTATGACCATGTCCTTACTCCGTGGCTCCATCGTGCTCATCTTGTGTTCGATGTTTTGTTTTTAATTTACGCTCTCCACCCCCCGTTAATGGGAACAATTTTATTACCTTTTGCATTTATCTGGCCTCTCTATTGGCGTTTCGCGTAAGTACTCATTTACACCCATAGTGACAAAACCGTCGAAAATTTGGTGTTATGATTTTCGTCTCGGAATGCGGCCAAATTTTCAGAAACAGTGTAGTAGCAGTACACAGTAACATCCGGAGGCATTTTCGCACCATCCAACCGCAGGAGAGGCATTTTATATGGGCTTTTCAAAAATCCATCGAAACTCAAAACTGGGATTTTCTTATGGGATTTAACAAGGGATTTTTAGGTGAAGACGTATCTCCCCTTTGGTGCCCAGGTGCCGAAAACTTTGAGGGTGCGTAACACAGCCAAATCTGAATTTCCGCGGCTAGGAATTGGTCATCGTTAATCTGGGGTAATTTTTAGTCTGGAGGACCTCTCGAGCGCGCATGATCGTTGATTTATGCTTTGTTGATGTAAAAAAAGTCTCCTTGCAAGAGGACACGAAAACTAGAGGAAATATAGTGATGAAGTCGCACAGAGGTGAAATTCTATATAACTATCCTTCACCAACTATTGTGCATTCGAGCAGTAAATCCTCATTATCATAACCTGTTTACTAAATAGTCTTAGCCACACATTACAATCACTGGAGGACATAATTCGGTCCAATTCCATCCAGCATCAAATTGTGTCAAGACAGATGGCGGTTTGGCGGAGAAATATATATTTGTACTTAGCATAAAGCAATATGCTGACAAGATAAGATGGATATTATAATGTCCAGAGACACCGTAAAATATATTTGGTAGCAGAGGTGCGTGCAACCAGCTACCATGGTCTCCAAACCGCTGCTTTTTGTCACACGGAATAGTACATTCGGCAAGACGCATAACGTTTTTGAATGCAAAAGAGAGCTATTGCTGTAGATACAAACCACGAACAGGCAGAGCTACCTAGACGTTGAAAACGGAATCATTTAGTTCCAACTAAGTTGTCAAGTTTTGAAAAAAGTTGTGCAAACCGTTTATAGATGGCAGATATAGCTCTGAAATTTAGTGAAGATAAGCAGAAAGGACTTTTGGTTGTCTTTGGTTCCAGCTTCAATTCTTCACGCCCAACGCCAGATTTTGATCAAAATTTTTACAAACATTAAGTCAGGAGGGGCAAATATTTTAGAGGGGTGAGAGGGAAGACATTTGAAACTGGTCACAACGGGGTTGTGAGGGATGCTAAAAAATCCTGCTTATTACGAGCATGATGGAGGGGTTTACAAATTGAAAGGGCAATTTTTCCGTGAGGGGAGATGAGGGGCAGTGGTGTTATTCAAAAATAGGTGTTATTTACAAATAGAAATAACAAGGGGACATTCTAACGTGTCCGCGGCGCACAGCACGGACACCCTATGCAGCGCAGAACTTATCCGTAAAGATTACCTCTTGCAAAGCAGTAGGTAAGGTAACTCAAGTTTGACCCAACCAGTGGGTCACAAAGTTATGGGGTCAAATTTCGCAAAGGAGGGTATACATCCCATAAATAAAATAAATAAAATCCTAAAATTTAAAATAAAATCCCATAAGGATTTTCCAGTTTTGGATTTCGAGTGATTTTTGAAAATACGCTCAAAAACGGCTCTACTGTGGTTGTATTTGGGTATTATCCACTTCAAGAGATAACAAAACCAAAATTTTCATTTTCTGAAAATTTCACCGCCTTGAGGTAAAAATAGTTTCGTAGCCAATTTACGTTCCATGACTCACCGTGTGTATTAGTGGGGACTCACTTGAAATCCAGAACTGGGAAATCCTCATGGTATTTTTCAGTTCGCACGTATACCCGTACACCCTTTGCAACTATTGACCTCACAAGGGGAGGAATGCACATGACACCCTAGCACAGATTCGACACTATGTGGATTTAAGAGGTCACCTAGAATGATTGACAATGCCAAACTCCGAGGTGCGGAAATTCAGGTTTGGCTGAGTTACAAGCCCGCGAAGTTTTGATTTCCATGTGGGTGGGTACCAAAGTGGGGTAGGGTACTTCTCACCTTAAATTTTACGTTTTAAATCCCATAAGGATTTCCCAGTTTTGAATTTCGAGCACACTCCTACTTCACAATCCCACCCATAAAATGGCGGCGGGAAAAATCACCAAATTTGAATTTTCGCCATCCCCTCATATGCTCCCTTGTATAGTGAATCTCATACATAAGCCATACGACGGACTAGTATACTATACAAGGGGGCATATGTCCCTCATATGCTCCCTTGTATGTGGAATCTCATACATAAGCCATACGACGGACTAGTATACTATACAAGGGGGCATATGAGGGGATGGTGAAAATTCAAATTTGGTGATTTTTCTCGCCGCCATTTCATGGGTTGATTGCAGATTCTACATGGTGCAAATCATTTCCCAATTTCAAATTTCCATGCAACTCCCATGTAGTAAGTGGGAGTGTGCTCGAAATTTAAAACTGGGAAATCCTTATGGAATTTAACATGTAAAATTTAAGGGGAGACGTACCCCCATCCCCCACTTTGGCACCCTCATGGAAATCAAAACTTCGCGGGCTTGTAACTCAGCCAAACCTGAATTTCCGCACCCAGGAGTTAGGCATTGTTAATCATTCTAGGTGACCTATTAAATCCACATAATGTCGAATCTGTGCTAGGGTGACATGTGCATTCCTCCCCTTGTCAGACTTTATGACCCTCCAGAACAATCAAATCTGAGTTTCCGCACCTACCACTTTCAGAGAGGCAATCGTAATGGTTGAGCTGCGCGTTGCACAGGGTGTCGGCGCTGTGCGTTGCGGACACCTGAAAACGTCTCCCTGTGAGAAATAGAAATATGTAGGATACCCATGAACAGATAGAAATATTTATAACGGACTAACCGAATTAGAAATAACAAATAGAAATGTTTCAATCATTTAAACGCAAATAGAAATACACAGACCGGGCCAACACAATTAGTCAGGAATCTTCCGCTGAAACCAGCCGGAACACGGCCGAAATCAACTCGGCTGCTCTAGGTCGATTCTCGTCTGAACTTGACCGAATTTTTTTGTATGTATTAGCGTGTTGATTAACGAACAGATTTACTTAGCATTGTCATAAAGGGTGTCGAAGTCATTTAAGCCCTCC
>WJFA01004167.1:0-11201 GCA_009870155.1 Pseudobourletiella spinata | reverse complement strand
GTAACTTGTTTTAAAAGCGATTAAGCCGGAAAAATATAATTACATTTTCCAAAATAATCATTATTTGGGCAAGTAAGTACTTTCTAAAAACCAAGCTTGATTATGCAAGTATTTTGAGTAGGTTCCGAAGTCATCTGAGGGAGGTGGTTTTCTAAATTTTTGAGACATTACCTAAAATGAATACGAGTCCGAAAACACTCTACCCGGGTTATCTCGGTAATCCTAGGGTTTTCACCAAAAACATTTAATACTTAAATTTTATCTTGGAATATCTGAGTACTCGGTCTCGGTGGGAAATAGGTGAGATGATCCGTCAAGCTTTGGCACACTAGAGAAGAATAGCTGTACTAACACAGCATCGCTGTCAATAAATGTGCTTAGCTATTCAAGTCCTACATTATTTATCTTCGAAAAAACTAGTTTACACATTTTAATTTAAGCTCACAAGGGGACGTTGTGAGGTGTCCGCGGTGCACAAAGCTCGATACCCTTTGCAGCGCACAGCCCACACACTATGATCATAGGTTATCGAATCAGAAAGGTTATCGATAACCTTTCTGAAAGCGGTGGGTGCGGAAACTCACATTTGACCCTTCTGGAGGGTCAATAGTTGCAAAGGAGCGCATACGTGCAAACCGAAGAATCCCATGTTAAATCCCATTGGGATTACCCAGTTTTGGATTTCCAGCGAGTCTCTAGTAATACATATAGTGACTCTTGGAACGAAACTTTGCTTAGAAATTTTTTCGATCCGAAGGTGGGGAAATTTTCAGAAAATAGAAAACACTGGTTTTGTTAACTCTCCAAGTGAATAATACCCAAATAATAGCGCAACAATAGAGCAGTTTTTGAGCGTATTTTCAAAAATCTTCGAAACTCAAAACTGGGGTACCCTGATGGGATTTAATACGGGATGTTTTAATCAGCACGTACTCTCCCCCTTTGCATTTATTGATCCCCAAACTTTGTGGCCCTCTCGTGGGGTCAAACCTGAGTTTCCGCACCTTCTACTTTGTGAAAGGTAATGATTATGGATACTCTCTGCGCTGCATAGGATGTCGGTGCTGTGCGCGGTGGACATCTGACAATGTCCCCTTGAGGGCTGTCCAGATATTACGTATGCACTTTTTGCACGAACACGATCCCCTACCCCCCTCCGTCATCAATGGCGTCATACGGAGATTTTCGGAGTGTGTACGGTATATCTGGACAGCCCCTTGTCAGTAATTATTGTTACTTTCTCCGTAAAAATGCCAGAAAACAGAATGGTCGCTGTTGACCGTTTTTTACTTTAGATTTCGCTAACAAGTGTGCGCAGTTTGTCAGCAGGATCTCAATTTCCGTTTCGTCTGCTGTATCTATTTAGAATATTATGTTTTGAATGGAAGGACTGAGAAATGCTGCCAATGCTGGGAAATCTGAGAGTAAAAATTTTTTCTTTTGTGAACTTGTGGTGTTACTTTTGATTGGGAATAGTTATCTCACTAGCTTAGTAATTTGAATGTTATGTTGCAAATAGTTGTGCAAAAATGTGCAGTGGTTTATTCCCGTAATAATTTAAGCGAACCACCGTAATCGGAATCATTATGCGTATTTTTTTTACCGATGGTCCATCCGTATAGCCATCGGAATAGCAATTCAAATATTACTACCATTACCTTTAAAATTCTAGCGCTTGCAAAACTGGCCATTACCACCGCCATTAGCATCGGTAATAATTGCGGTGGAGCATCCGTGGTTTGATGCATGTGTTCTGAATCCCCTCCAGTACCGTACGACTGTAACTTATTAGCTCGAGCTATTGAGAACACGAAAGGCGCAGTTAACCGTCACTAATATGCTCAGTTAGCTTAATTCACCTGCTGCTAAGAATCACGTGTTTTGAGTTTAATGAATTTGATTCTTAAGATTTGTTATTGTAAGATTAAAATTGTTGTTGTTGTTGTTATGTTTTAAACTTTTGCGACCGGGCGAATCAAGCTAAAGCGTCAACTCAAACTGTGCACTTTTTAGTTTATTTTTAATTTCATCTTGGGAAAACGGGAATATTTTTTTGAAGTTCTTTAACTTTTCGTAAGTGAAATGATGGCAAATCTCTACATATTTTCAACCTTCCACTTCCAGCCCCGATGTGCCCTCCAGCAGCGGACGTGCAGGATGCAAACTTGAACCTGGAAAAGAAAGTTCGTGTACTCTGTTGGGTTATGACAACTGCTGCAAATCATAGGAGTCGAGCAGTTCACATTAAGAATACTTGGGGATCTCGTTGCGACAAAATATTATTCATGTCGGAGAAGGAAGGTAAGATTTGGACGGCGGATTTTCAATGGCCGCCACGTGTGTGCCATCTTAAGTAGAAAATCCACAATTTCGCAGATAAGGACCTGGGTGCCGTAGGTCTGGAAGGCGTACAAGAAGGCCGGGATTGGCTCTGGGCGAAGACAAAAGCGGCATTCAAACACATCTGGGAGCATTACCGAGATGATGCGGACTGGTTCCTGAAGGCAGATGACGATACTTACATTGTTGTGGAAAACCTACGTCATTTGCTTCGTTCCCACGATCCCAAACGCCCCATTTATTTTGGGTGTCACTACAAGGCTATCGTAAAACAGGGCTATATGAGCGGGGGTGCTGGTAAATTATCCTCGTCTTGTTGTGCAAGTTGTTCTTGTATTCGGGGAAAAAAGAACACTGCAGAAATAACAGTGTTCGAACGTTATAATATTTTCAGGCTATGTTCTAAGTAAGGAAGCCGTTCGAAGGTTCGTGGAAGAGGCTCTGCCGAATAGGCTTAAATGCCGGGAATCACCCGGCGGTGCCGAGGATGCTGAAATTGGTACGAATTCCGTAAATGGGCTACACACAATTACATTTCACCAATCCTGCGAGCAATCCTGGGAGCCCGCAAAATATTTATCAACATCTTTAGCTTCGTCGAAGCTCGACCGATAACCACTGTGTTTCCTTCTCCGTTCTTGACGGCACGTTGAATTTTTGTTTCAGGTAAATGCTTGGAAAATGTGGGCGTGGAGGCGGGTGACAGCCGAGACGAACGAGGGCTCCACCGTTTCTTCCCCTTCATCCCAGAGCTGTGCCGAGGATGCTGAAATTGGTACGAATTCCGTAAATGGGCTACACACAATTACATTTCACCAATCCTGCGAGCAATCCTGGGAGCCCGCAAAATATTTGTCAACACCTTTAGCTTCGTCGAAGCTCAAAGATTCGACTGATAACCACTGTGTTTCCTTCTCCGTTCTTGACGGCACGTTGGATTTTTGTTTCAGGTAAATGCTTGGAAAATGTGGGCGTGGAGGCGGGTGACAGCCGAGACGAACGAGGGCTCCACCGTTTCTTCCCCTTCATCCCAGAGCATGTCGTCGTGGACCACGTGGACAAGTCATTCTGGTACTACAAGAATCTCGTCTACCCACCCGGCCTGGTACGTTACAGCGCTGATAAATAAAATTATTATTAATAAATACTTATTATTATTATTATTGTATTAAATTTATATTAATTACAATTTATTTAGTTACAGCAATAATTCACCTTGTTGGTTTGAAAATTATGCGTAGTGACCACACATTTTGGTACGTAGGGATTGAACTGCTGTTCCGATACTGCCATCTCGTTCCACTACGTTTCCCCCAGTCACATGTACGTGCTCCACTACCTCATCTACCACCTCCGACCATATGGGCTATCCCAAGGTCCGCACAGCGAGCCGGAACCGAATCAAACCGACAGAGATACTCCTGTGAATAAAACCGGAACAAGTCCCTCTGAACGGCGTGTGGAACAAGCTCCGACCGTCAGTGTCACCATTATTGATAATACGACGACGCAGAGTAACATCACCACGGAGGTGAATACCTCACCAAAACAATCCAGTAGTCTTCCTTATGATTCCATTTAATTTCCCATTCTTGTTCTTGTTTGTATACATTTCTTGCGAAAGTTTTAAAACGTTTCTTTCCCAAATTTATTATTAGCTTCATTTTGTGAAAGGCCCAACACTTGAGCATTTTCCTTTGCAAGTTCCTTCCGGATCTTGCCAACCTTACGTGCATCTTCCACGTAGAGATGGCGCTGGGCGTACCGCTTGAAAGCGTCGGTGGGGCAGGTGTAAAAATCTCACTCACAGTGACTCTCGCAGTAGTATATTGCAGTATAGTCCTTCCTGTGGGTACGTGGTGAAGGCGGCGCGGCTCCTCCACAAAGTGACTCAGCATTGTAATTCATGTCAAGACTATAGTCAGTGGCCACAGATTGGCCTGGCCGTGCGACTACAGGATTTATAGTACTTTTACCCATAAGCTCTCCACTCCGTCCTTGTCCGCAGCGTGAACAACTGTCCCTATCAGCTCTGTGTGCCCACCGCACTCTGTCCTCACGCTTCCCCTCTCATGAATGTCTATATACATTTTGCCAGTTCCTTAGGTGGCGTTCAAATGTCTTCATTATGACCATGTCTCAAGGGTATTTCCCTCAAGTATTTTGCAATCATCCTTTTGCTAGCTCAATTGATAATATGTAACGATTCACGCGCTTGACCCCTTCCCAAGTGTTTGAGCACCACGGTATTGGTGAAGTCAAACGCCCTTTTCCCAGCCAGATTTACCATTGGAATCCGTCCTGATTTTTAGCATATTTGATTTCATATTCTAATTCAATGGCAGCAAATCCAGAGGCTCATCAACCTTCCCTGTAAATTTGATTGATCTTGGAGGCCGCAGTCTTTGGAACTTGATCACCACATATTTAGGGTCTCGAAAAAGTTGCAAGTTTTTTCAAGCCCTCAATGGAATAATGGTGGGGTATTTCCTAGTCATTGCATTGCACGGTGGCCCTCATAAGAAGTCAAATCAGAGGTGACATTAAGACCAAGTGGCGCGGCAGTGGTGGTGGTCACGTCGAACAATAAGTTCAAAGGGAATGTGGGACAGAACAACTCCGTGTGATCTCCACAACTACTCTAAGTGCTCCGGTTATGAAGGGCAGCAGTGGACATGTTTACGATGATATGCTAAAGCTATACATTAAAATATCCAATATACACATGGCCTGATGCGCTCGGCCGTAGATAATATTTAGATTATTCCGACCACCACCACCACCAACACCACCCCCGTCCGAAGTTGAGAAGCCTCACTGCAAGACCACTTAACTCCTCACAGCAGCGCAGCAGTTACACTGATCTGTAATTGACTAAGTACTTGATACTCTCAGGGCCATGGAAACTCTGGACTGGGTTATCACTGATCTTGAACATATTAAGTTTTTATGGATTCTTAAATCATTTTTCCAACTTTTCCACTGTCGTCGGACAAGCATGTGCCATTCACCTACACACACGCACACATTATTTTTACAGTTACCGAGACCGAGGCATGACAAGTATCTGCATGCTGGCAGACTTGTTACTACTTTACAGGCTGGCGAAACTGGAGTTATTATAGGTTATTCCTACTCTACGTCACGTCAGTCACACACACACACACACACACACACACGCAACTACTTCTCTGCCTTCACAAATCTCTTTAGTATATATATATATTTCCAGGCAGCTCTGAATGATAGTGTATGAGGTTGGTTGTCGACTCAAGAGGATACTTCCTCAACATGTCCGCACACTTTTCACCATTTGGATTTTACAGTTTACACGACGGACGTCTGTCGTCTGGAGAGCCAAGAAATAAAATCTGTGCGTACCGCGGCGGGGAAGGAGACTTGAATTGCTCAGCGAGATAAGGCATCCACCTGTTGAGCTCACAGAGTTTCCCTGCTCTCATCTGGTGAGAGTAAATCCAGAGGTGTATACCAGCTCACATGTGCCCCGTCCCATCCATGGGGTCAAAGTTGAGCAAGTAGTGTGCACTCAGTGGGAGGGAGCACTGGCACTCGAGCGCCGGCAGCAGCCGTCGCCAGGTATCACACCACTATACGAAACACCCACAGTTGATCTGCAACAGGAGAGCATTTTGAGGGGGAAACTTTTCTGGAATCCCAAAAGTTGAGTTCCCCACGGGATCGCAGCGCGACGACCATAAAGCCTCACTTCAACTCACATTAAAGTGTCCAGCGGACGTCATACAAATCCATCTCGTTTCATTCTCGCGGCTCCATTCAAATGTCCGTTCCGTTGGATATTATGTGCGGAACGGAGCGTCTCTCATCCGCCTGTCTGAGATTCGCCTCATTCCGTGGCCGTTCGTAGCCGAGTGGTCCGGCGGCGGAGCTGTCGCTGGACACTGTTTCGAGGTGCACAGGCACGCTCTGAGGGGTTAGAGGTGAGCCCTGTGACTGGACTCGTGGGTCCGGTTTGCCAACGCTTTTGTCCACCCTCTCATGTCCTTCAGCCCCTTTCCCGGTGGTCCTGGTCCACTACCGTTCATTCTCCATATGTATACGTACATCTACATAATAAGGAGGACGGGAAAGAGCAGCTGGAGAACGTGGAGTTGAGAGCTTCCTTGCACTGTGAGATCCTTGGCGGCTCGGTTTGAAGAGTCAAATGAAAAAAAAAACAAAGCCTGCCTCTCAGATGCCTCCGGAGGATGAAGGACTATTTAGCCCTCATTTACACGTCCACTACTTTCCTGAATTAAAAATCAATTTCACATCACCCTCACAGCAGCATTATGGAAATGCAAAATAGTTCCTTCTCCGCCGTAGGTAGATGTATGTGTGCATGCATATGTGTGTGTGTATACGGAGGTTTAGAGGGGGACAACTCGGGTCCAAAAAATAATGGCCACGGGCTGCTCTCAAGCTACTTACCATAACACTTCCTCACACATCAGCCGCATCTACGAGTGTGGGGAGGGGGCAAGTGCTGAAGATTATGGTCTATTATCTCCTTTCCCCCACGATTATCATGAGAGGATATACAATAGGGCCTCCCTCGTCTGCTTGTTATGAGGAGACAGGAGAAAACTGTGGAGGCGGTGGCTGAAGGACGGATGTTCTACCAGTATAGACTCTCTCTCTCTCTCTCTGCCTGCGTTGCTCAAATGTCTGTATAATATAGAGCCACTTATAGGCTGGCTATGAGATTCGTAAATGAGCTTCGTGAGAAAAGTGTGTGTGCGTGTGTTTGTGCCTGTGTGTGTGTGTGTGTGCGTACTTGTGTGCATTGTGTGTGTGTGTGTGTGTGTGTGTGTGTACTCACCCGAGGATGAGTAGTAGCGGCCACGATGCGGTGGTGAAGGTTGAACGCTCCAAGTAGGCGGACGGTTGATGTTAATCTCTTGACTCCATTACGGCGGATTCAAAGTTCATTAAAGACATATTAACCTTTGTGTAAGCCAGCTCCGTTTTGATTGATTTTTACAAGCCATGTAATTTATCCGTCAAAAGAATCTTGTGGATGAACCATTATTTGAATTTCCGGGACGAGGGCGAGAGACTGAGTTCTTGTTCTTCAGGTTCCGTTGATGTTGTTGTTGTTGTTATTATTATTATTATTATGATTATTATTGTTACTATTATGATGATTATTATTCTTGTAGTTGCACCTTGCGGCGCGGCTCCTGCTCTTCTTTTTAAATCTCCATCTCCACTACAGCAATAAGAATAACAACGACTAAAACTGTTACTGTCACACTTTGATGAAGATGATAATGTTGGGGACAAAAAGTGTTCTCAATCCTACCCAGCCCACATACTTGAAAGAGTTAAAATCCTGGTCGGTTCGGTCCGCCGCCAAATGTGTAGCCAATACTGTCTGTGAGATTTCTTGTTCTCATCAGAAGAGACGAGAGATGGTTATCCCCTAGTATATATCAGAGAATTTGAAACCCACTTTAAAATTTAACTCCTCAGCCAGTTCAAAGTTGTGGCGGGTGCGACTGGTAGCGATAATAGCTCCACTGAAGAGCCACTTGGTTGCAGGTCTCAACTAATTCTACTAACTCAGTAGTTAAAATCCTCTTTTTTAAAATCTTCCTAATAGCCGTATTATGATCCCCAAGTTAAAATTTGTGCCTCCTAAAATTGTTGCGTCTTCCCACACCCCGTGGGCGAGAGTAGAGGAACGGGCGGAGATTCTAGTGAGGGATTTGGCTGGACGCTACTAAAAAGGAGGCTCCACTCCGGAGGTATTACTCCTCAGCGGAAGTGACCATCAGGAGTGAAGAAGCTGGAATGTCCGCATGCACAGACACACACACACACACACACACACACACACACACACACACACAGACGCACACACACCACACATTAGTTGGTGGGCCACTTTCAATGACTGGGGGTATGAATTTTTAATCGGACATTATTTATGCTCAAAGATTGTGAAGCGACACAGAGGACATGCATCCGCACCACTACGCGCCATCGGCTCTCAAGGGGCTTGACCAATTCAGTGCCGGGTGTCGGATTAGCGTCCTTCCGACACACACACACACACACACACACACACACACAGGACAGGATGAGTCGTCTGCACACACATCGGACCGCAATAATCATCATCTTCCCATCATCATCGGCATCACTGATAAACTCTCGTGGGCTGGTCACCACGTCGTGGGCTCCAAGTTGGAACCACTAAGCTGACGGGATTACGTCACATATGTCTCTTCTCCCACTTGAGAGAGTAAGCTCCTTATTTTCCACAGTCCCCAAATGTCCTCTTCCACCCCGTCCTCCTCTTCCACTTCTCCTCAGCCCAAGACGAGGGGAAGATGGACAGATAGACAGGCAGACTTCCTTCATTTCCCTTGACCGGATATCACGTTCGAATCAGAACAGGACAGCAAAACATGGGCCACGGCAGCCTGAGCGGACGCCGAGGAGGATGAGCGAGCATGAGGTGTATCTTTTATAGACAGACACTAATCTGGATGACGTCCACAGCTCTCCGTCAGTCGGCACACACCAATGTATGTACTATGCACACATATTCACACGTCCTTTCAGTCCTCTTGAACTCCGAGCTATGCTCTAAAAATCTGTTATTTGCGCGCGCGCGCGCGCACACACACGCACACACACACACACATGTATGCCCCTTACAGGAAGCAATAAGGAGTGGGGGTGGTTACGTTACATAGCCAGGGAAAACATCGGATGACCCCGCACAAGCACGGATCAAGTGATAGCAACAAGTGCAATGGTGGCCATGAGAATTTTCGGGACTGGCTGCTACTCCTCATATATTTATAGTACATATACATATATATATGCACATATTTATACATATGTATCCGTGTAAGAGTAGGAGGTAAACGGAATGCTCACACGGCAGTCGGACCATTTAAAATATACGGGCAACCGGAGCCGCACATTTGAGCAGGAGTGTCAGCAGGAGGCTTACAGGGAACATAGGGAAACACACATATATGTATACATATGTACTCGCGCAAGTCACCAACGCACACACGCACCACCAGACGCATTGCACATACACACACATGCATACAAACTCCTGTCCACACACGGTAAATGTCTGCCTTTTCCGTATGTAATTACACACAGAGCTATCTCTCTCTCTCTCTCACCCCTTGGTTCTTGGCTGAGGACGACCGGCCGGACGGACGGACACGGCCGGACGGCGAAGGATTAATTCTATAGTTAAAAGAGACAAGGGAGAGAGAGGTGACTAATTTGCATAAAATGTCGATTGGGCTTTATTGCTCAAGAAGCAAGGCTATCGCCAGCCATTATCAAAAATTTAACGGAGTAAAAAAATTTATTACAATTGCACAGAGGAGCTCTCTGCCATGCAATCTCCATCGATTTTATGAGATTTTTTTTCGCAGACAGGTTCATTCTGCATCTCTCTCTCTCTCTCTCTCTCTCTCTCTCCCGTCTGCACAAAACTTTACACGGCCGTATCCCTCTGTGAATCCCTTTGCATACCCTACTGTAATTCATACTGACTGACTGAGAGAGAGAGAGAGCAGGGAATATGTATAAGTTTTAGCTGTGAAAAAGTTCTATGGCTGGGAGTGAGCGAAGAGCAACCATAGCAGCAGCAGCAGCAGCAGCAACAACAACGGCAGCAGCCGACTCTTTGGTTCACCTCAGCATCATGAACAGAATAACATGATCGTCATTCTCATTCCTCCCTCACCACCCCGTCGTCCTGAATTATAGCCGTCTTTTTCCCATTCCTCACCTCTATTTGAGTCCACTCTGTGTCAAGATGACGACTGACTGGGAGAGTGAGACAGGGAGCAAAGTTTTACCACAACATGCCGAATCCCGGCAAATACACTGTAGATATGTCACAAAGTGTGGCAATAAACCTCCGTGGAGGAGTGAGGAAGAGCATTTATATCATCACTCATTCTTGAGAGCCGACGCCTCTTTTGCTGCCATATCCTTTGAGCCGATCATTCATTTCATATGCTCTCACAGAGACTTGACAAAAACTTGATCAAACAGATCCGTCCGGCCGTAGCAACGTCCCTCATTAACCACCGTCGACGTGTCAGCAGCATGCTCAAAAAATACGGTTCAAAATCCGCAAAACAAAATAATCTAGTGGAAAATAATCCCATTGGAACAGTGAATAAGTTGGACGATGAGAGTTTCAAATGCTAAAGACTTTTTTTTTTTGTTTCACAACTTCCCGCCGCGCCCACCTTGGGAAAAATTATATTCTGGATATCGAAGGGGTACAGTGTGACGACTTGGAATGAGTGACTTGGGAGGACCTGTAACAAACCAAAATTAGTTTCAAATGTAGGCTGTTGCTGTTGCTGTTGTCGTCGTCGTTGTTGTTGTTGTTGTTGTTGTTGTCATGTTTGCACACGGACCGTGTGCCAAAGTAGTCATAAAATATCATCTTATTTTCATTCCGACCCAGCAAGACACCAGTTCCAACGAATAAAACTCTCTCTCTGGAATCACTTGGAGTACGCCCTATTCCCATGGGTCAAATGTGTGTGTGTGTGTGTGTGTACGTTGGAGCCAATCACCATTATGGGGATAGGATAAGAGATATCACACACGGCACACACACACACACACACACACACACACACACACAAACATATCCGCGCGCGCGCACATACATTACCCACATGGACAAACTCTTGGGATCTCATCAGACCATTCCACTGCTGCTAATTTAACTTGTAACAATTTTTTCCATCCCCATATAATTTTTTCCAACTCTTTCCCCCTCGTCCTCACACAGTGACTCTCTGCGGCGCATCACCAACTCACCTGGCATGTATTAT
>WJFA01004166.1:0-11207 GCA_009870155.1 Pseudobourletiella spinata | reverse complement strand
GAAATTATTTTGTAAGGGACAACAAGAGGGTGAGGATATTCTCGCCTGGTAGCATCTCCAGGGTGGATATGCGCTTTGACGGATCTACCATATTGCATCCTTACCGTCCTAGTACAGTATCATAATATGACTTCTCAATAATACGACATAATACAACTCCTATCACTTCCTCTCTGTCCCTCGACAACAATGCTATGCAATGGCCCCGATCTGCTAGTATTTCTTGTGAATTTTACAGAGTAAAATTGCTATGTCGGACACGTTGCAATGCTCTACGTTTGGACTATCTCCGACCGCCCATGGGCGGATTACACACTGCAACTTAGACTCTCAGGTTAATTTGAGATCTAGAAGGTAAACTGGAGAGTAGGACCATGTTATTGTCCTTTGGTACGTCAGGAAATACCATTAGTAACCATCAGTATTTTGAATTTGTCCCCTTCTTGGGAAATCCATTAGGTGAGGTGTGGTAGTAAAGCTGAGAGGAAATAGTGTCTACCAATGATTTTACATTCGCTGCATACTTATAGCTCAGGCCTACCCGTTCGTCGACAACAATTTCATTAGTTTCAAGGTTCGTGGTGGATCTGGCTTCGATGTTGTTCCTCCCGACCATGACAATGGTGATCCAGAGGGAGATGTTGAAGATCCAGCTTGACAGAGCCATGTTTATCCGGGGCTGGTAGTGGTGGTGGTGATGTGGAATTTCTCTGAAATTAAATCCATTTTTGCGTCACTACTACGGAAGAGATGGAGTAAAAGCGGGGAAGGCCGTATAGTAATCACCCAATTTTTCCACACATTCCTTGTATACTATATTCAAATGGATCTCACCCTTTCGTTTGTCAGGGGCTCGGAATGGCTTTGAGTTCCCACATCGCAGCCCATGCCCCCTCCTCCCGGCAATAATCATGGGATCACCAATGATCCTAATTGTCGCCACCAGCAGGACTCCCACGTAGAAGGGATCAGATATGGGGAGATTGGCCATTCAACGGTCAATGAAACGTCAAGAACCCATTTCCCCCCACCCTTTTTTTTTTTTTTTTTACTCCCGTTCTCCGCTATTTCCCCGCAACTGCGAGACAGTTTGTTCCTAATCGCCCAGTTGAATGCCCAATCTGTGCCTAAATATAGTTCCTCTGCGAAGGGTTTATGTAACCCATGTATTCCCCGCTTATACACCCCTTATCACACGCCGTAAACCAAGCCCGTCCTCCAACCACACGTCCAGTGGCACCTGCGCTATAAGCGGAGAACAGGTTCCAATTTCCATAAATTCAGTTTCCCAAATTATTTTACTCCCAAACAAATCGCATTTCCTCCAGGGTTCCTCAGTGGGCGGAGTAGTGAGTTACAATTTGATAATACACATGTTTCCACGGCTAAATCATTGGGCGCCGCGGCGTGGAACAACAAAGCTGTCCATTCCTTCGGACTTGATTATTTATGAGAGTGGGGCCCAGAGAAACTCTCATCCGTTCTACCACCCCCTGAATCTCCCCCCACATCCCGACAGGCTTGTCAGGAGGGAACGAAAGGCGACAGAGGCTTACAAGATGGCAGATGGAGATTACATTGAGCCTGATTATTGCTCCCCCAGGATAATTCCCGCGGGTTGCTCACCCTCCAAACTCATCCCGTACCCTACCAGGACCAGGACCACGCTGTTTCCTCGATCACGCCCACTTATCGCCTCGAGACGACCGGAAACCACTGATGATAACCAGGCCGCCAGCTCCAATGTCGCTTCGTAGAGTGGAAAAAACTTTGAGCGGGAATGAATTGAACGCAGTTGAGCGGCTATCTCACCCCCCGCTAAACCGCTTTGATTTACAAGGGGAATACGAAACCTCGTCAGTGAGCTGGAAAAATTACATTCTGAGTTGGACCAAAGCTCCAAATAGACTCAAGGCCCTCAAGTCGTAAGGGCGTAGTACTATCGCAGTATAGGATCTGGTAAATAATCTCCCTATTAAATATCTTTTTATTAGCCAAAGCAAGGATAATAAATCTGCATGCTGCGATCATTTCTGTCCCCCTTCCCTCCGATGACGATTATTTCGCGGATAGGAGGGCGAGGGAAAAGGGATCAATACAACTACCGAGTGAGTCAATGTGCGTAATGTGCAAGATCGTGTGAAGGAGGGGAATTGTGGGCACAGAGACGGGATGATCTGGGGAATTAAGTTTCTCCCATTGTGCATTATTATTTCTCCATCGTGTACACCTTTTCCACCTGGGTAACGTTCTCCGTAAATTACTCCTCCTCCACCTACTCAGGCATTACCTTGGCATTAACGGATGGGCAATATGCAAAAAGGGCTCGCGGAGAAACTGGAGCCGTGCCGCAAAAGTCTGGAAGCAAGGCGGAATTGAGATGTCGACGTGGAAATTGAGGGACGGAGAGAGCGCTTGCTGTTTCCAAGTCCCAGGGAGAATAGCTAACTCACGGGATCCAATGGGGAATAGCATGCTTTCGGCCACTTTCTACAGGTCTCAACAACTCACAGTGCATACCCCTCCGAGTTTCTAATGGAATGGGAACGAGGAGGAGGAACATTTACTGAACGGACCTCATCTCCTCACCTTTATGGTTACCTTTGATTCCCATTTTTATGCACGCACAGGAGTGCAGTTCATCATGTGGCACTAATGGCAGTGCACATAACATGGTAGCATCGGGGAAATGTGCAGGTTAATAAAGACATATCGAAGTGTATATGGCGGTGATGGTGGTGGTGGTGGTGGTGCTGGTACGATTGAAGAAAACAGAGACATAAATCATTAAAGTATGTGAGTGGGTGGGGGTGTAAGTGAGTTCATTTCCGTGGACAAGCTGAAGCGAGTGCTATTTAGGTTACATCTTGCGTCGTTCCCGGATGACTGGAGTAGAGTTATGGGGCTCTCCGCTCCTCCCACATGCTATACCTAACGCAGTCACTACTCCCATGACTCTCTAATTTCAGAGCTGACAACCACCATATCCCTTCCGCTTTCCCCACAAAACAGTGGCAGAGAAAACGGGACAAGGCTTTGGGAACGTCACCATATTTATCACAGCCCCCACTTCCGCCCAACCAGGCGAGTGGTAGCCCCCTCTGTTGCTATGTACTTCCAACAGAGTTTTTTCAGGTGTCTCTCTGCAAGGAACATATATATGACAGTTTACGGGGTGGTGTGAAACCATAAAACTGATAATCAAGCTACCTCACTTCACCACCATCCATTTCCTCCTCAGACCACAGAATGTGGGACGGTCGACTTTGAAATATCCATGGCGGGAAATTTCGAGCAGATTTCTACGGAAACAGCTCATATACGGCTGCACCTTCAAACATAACATATACTATGCTGTATTCGCAGAGTTACGTGTAACATACTGGAATTCGGACGGGTCGTTGCTACTAGTTTGAAGATATGTACGCCATGTACAAACTGCTCTCCCAGTCCCGGTGCTAATGCTAGTGCGAAAAGCTATTTATTCAACCTTCAGTTGCAAAAGCCACAGAATCCTCAACATAATTGAAACCACACGACGATGCCAAGTTCCTCAAATTCCTCTCGGATGCACTTGACAGACTGGCACATGAGAGTGTGAAAGTTGAAAAGCCGGAAGCGAAAATTAAAAGTTATTCCTTGTGTTTCGCATCAAGTGTACTCGTAAGAATTTCATCAAGTTTCTTCAAACCCGAGGCTCTGAAAACAGAGTGTACTACATTGGGTTAAACGGTCAAGGCTATATGTAATCTATATGCCCTTTCTGTGTGTGGCAAGTTGCGACTTTCCTCGAATGTTCCTCAGCAGACAACAACAACAACAACAACAACAACAACAACAACAACAACTTACAGCATAGTATATATACACACATCTAACTTGATGAGGTTACCCGGTATCCGGTTCTCCCAGTGGAAAATGATTCCTATCGTGATGAGTCAAGCCATGAAATTGCATTTTTTCCATCCCTCATCCGAGGGGCTATTCAAATCTAATCTCCTTTCCATCCCCTATCCCTCTTCCTGCTCTGCCGTTGACAAAAGCAGAACTCTCTTCCCTTATCCATCCATATCTACGGTTTACCATCAGATTTTTCCCCGGCCTTTGGAAAACATCCTAATGAATTTCATCTGGAAAACTCTTGTCCTCTTCCACTCCATCCTGACTACTAGCCCGTCTCTATGACCAAGGGGCAATTAGGACAAGATTTTTCAACAGACTATCGCAAGTTGGGCAGAACAGATCACAGTCGTCCGGGCAGCGGTGAAGTCATCGTGTGGGTGGGCTCAGCCAAGGTACCCCATGGGGTTGCTTATCCTCTGTAACGAACTCTCCCCCTACGTACTCAAAAGGCCGTGAAAGGCGAGATGAGCCGTTCTGGAATAACTACCCTCTTAAAATTACCATATGTCCCATGGTAAATGCATGTGTGATGACGTCATCGCTCACCGGCACAAGTAATTTTCAAAAGATTCCAATCGCTGCCCCCGTTTTTCAGGGAAATTACTCATAACTAATTCTTTGGTAAATTATTATTTTTTTATCACCATTTTTTGGGGATAAAAAACTAGTTTTCTACACAATGTGTTTAGGCTCTCAAAACTTGTTTCTCTGTATCTGATTCAAAATAAAGTGCAAAATAGTCTAGATTTTTGTGTTCCTCCATAGTGCGGAGGAAACTAGAAAACTTTGCTCGCTCCAACTCCGGTAAAGACGACAGTGTCTATTTGCTGAGATTTACGTTTGGGAAATGCGCAAAGTAATGAACAAGCTCTATCACACCTCATGCAAAGGTTTAAAAATTGGAACTTTAATTGATTTTTTCCAGTATGAAATCAACTTGTTTGACGCCGTTCCTTCCTGTGGAGAGGTATTGAATTGCGGGAAAGGAAGTGGAGGAGGAGGGAATTCCAAAGCATACATTAAGTATCAGTAATCTGAGTCCCGGGGTTTGAGAGCCTCAAAAGCCCTCACCTCCTTTTTCCTTCCCACAGGAAAAATGGACCGTATGTACGAAGCAAGAGATCTCTTTGAACCCACCCTCCGTCAAATTAGTCAATTTGATAGATAATGGAATCAACATTTGGAGTACTACAGTAGCAACACCGCTCGCCCCGCGCGTCAAACACTTACTTCACTCCCCACCATTTCCTCATAATATTTTCCCCCATCACTTCAGCCTCCGTGTAATGGAGGGGAAACAACTTGAGTAACTTTCGCCGCGCCCCTTCACAAACAATTCTCCACCCTCTCCATCTCCTCCACAATTTTGAGGTCCCAACCGGTTAGCATGTCTGCCAAAAAGCTCCTCCGGGACATTTAACCTTTACTATCCCTGTGCAGTATCATAAGAGAGACCCTGTAATCGAAACACGTCTTGGGCTCACCCCTGGAAAAGTAACTGACTGGAAAAATTACGGCAACAACAATGTCCATCCCCAACCGGGGGTGTTGGGTGCGCGGTGGTGTCAATGGACAGTGTTATGCACGATCACGCTAACACCTACTACTCACAGGATTGGCAAGTTCCAAGGGGCAGGCATAGAAGAAAAGAGTTGAATTACCTGTGGCTATAGATGAGGAGGTGAGAGCGGATATTAGGACCGTATGTAGTCTCCCAATCTCTCAGTGCAGTCTCAGTTCACCCTTGTGTCTCCCGCTCCACTCGAGGTAAGTTTTGGTAGAGCTGGACGATGGCTCTTCCTCCTCCTAACCCTCAGGACTGGTCTGCTCCAGTGGTTGGGGCAGGTGGTATTCGCACAAATTGGTGCACGGGAAGGTGTGATGGTTACGATGTAGGTAGCTGGTCCCGACTGATTCGACCTCGGAGGAGCTCTCAAGAATACCGCTTAATAACGTTCCAATGTCCCCTCCTGGGCAACTAGAGCTCTAATTATGGTGGTTGACGGGCGTGTGCCTGGTGGGAGTAAGGGTATTGAAAGAGTGTCGTTGAGACAAGATAATGGTGTCTTGTGGAAGAATTTCCAGAGTAATAGTGTTACCTTAATCTGGAAGCTATTCCGGGAATACTCCTCAATTAAGGGAGTATGATATTGGTAGAAAATTATATCTGCACACTTCCTTTTTACCGCTTCACACCTGTTTCTGTGTAGAGATGAGAGCTCTGTGCGGGATATATTTTGTAGTAACCTTCCTTTTGAGGTAATGAAAAGTCTTGTGAAAAACTCGAGAGTCTATATGCCTTTCCCCTGCCTGTGAAGAAATTGTAGGGATTTTCACTTGAAAATTCCACTGCCGGATCCCTCACCGACGTAAAGGGACTGACTCTAAAGTTGCTTCCTAAATGTGTTTATGTACGTGGAGGATGAGGACTTGAACGGGGTTGAGACCCTAGCTCTCCTGACAGCCTCTTACTGTTTCGGGTAAGTAGAACCGAGTGAAGGAGGACGGGAAGGTATACAAAGCATTTATTGCGTGCGCGTGGGTTGATGTTCCAGCAAGCCATCACCATATACTTGTACAATCTAGAAGCACGCTACTGCCGCCGCCGCCGCTACCACCACTACCTCCGACGTGTATTCTTCCTCCAGGAACTTCCACACGCTTTACACGTACACACACACGTACACACACACACACACACACAAACTTACAAACACACATGCTTGACTCATGTAAGATTCATACGGGCGGGGAAAGCAAGCCAATGGTGACGCGTGTACAGTCCGCTCCCTTGCCCTTCCCTCCCCGTCATCATCCCTTTAGAAATTTGATTGGAAATCATGCGAGGATGGAGAGGGGAGTACAAACTTCCCATCAGGAGTTATTGTGTTACAATAAAAATTTCATCAACCTATTTCCACAAGCGTGTCCACGTCCCCAGGCATGTAAGTGAGCAGTCGCCATGTAATGTAGCATTCAAAGGTGTTTGTTGACGAACGAGGGAAAATTGTCCGGTATGAAAATAAGATTTGACATCCAGCCCCCCCCCATCCTTACTCTATAGAAATGTTGGAAGGGAGAAAGCAATGGGTTGTTCATCCCTGTTTCTTTTTCTCGTGCTTCACCATCCAGAGCCGTTCCACTACACACCCAAGTCCTTGGACTTTTCACTCTTCCTTCAGAATGTGTGTACGGAAGTAAGGTTCCACATTAGGAGTACGTGTGAAAGAGTCCTAGTACATGCTTCCCTGCTCAGGGAATCGGTGTAAGGAAACAATTGTCGTGAGAGAGCTTACTCCATCCTACGCAAGCTTCATTTCCTCCCACTCCGCCGTGCAGGATGACCGGGCCCGGGAATAGTTGGCACTGTACTGAGAATTAGGGAGAAACTTACCTCTGGCTTGCATTTACAGGACTCGGGCCGGGAGTCAGGAAAGGAGCCTAAATCTGATGAACGTGCACTTGAACATTGCCACAAATCCCTATTACTGACTTCACAATGCTAAAGTTTGTCTCTCATAGGCAGATTTCCCATCCAGAGCAGTACACATTCAGATTCCAATAGACGGGACGAAACTGAGTGAGTCTAAAATCCCACAGGTATTCTTAAGAGTGAACAACTAACATCCCTCCTATATCCCATAATGGAATTCTCCGCAGCACGACAAGTTCAATCTGCCGAGGAATCCTCTTGGGTTCTTGAATGAAATGAGCCCCTCCGTAAACCACTGAGCATTGGAGCACAAGGGGAATTTAGAGCGAGCTCGGGTCATCAGCATCACTTTAATCATAGGGACTTTTCTTCAATGGTTAGCCGCTTCGGAACAAGTCTGACCTGAACCGTCGTTATTTCTGTGGGCAACAAAACTTTCACTTGGTAGCGGCACAACTTTAGCGGGAACAGTATGATAATGTCTATTGTGCTTTCACTCATTCATAATCCCGCACTCCTCCCACTCGTCCCGCCGATGACGGGATGACACGACGGAAACGAATTCTTTCCCTTGACCATGGTCACATTTCCCTTTGGGGGGGAGAACACTCCCCCTTGTGGGCGTCATTTTGTGCTGCGAAATAACTGGGACTTAGTTCTGTGCATTCGACTATGCATTCACGCCCCTTCGTTATATGCTTCTCCTTGCCTTCAACTACGATGAGCGAGCAAGTTGACTGCAATAGCCGGAAATGATCATTAGAACTACTTCCATCTTCCATATTTTATCGTAGAGAAACTCCAGCCTAAAATTGCAATTTGACCTTACCTGCGGGAGTAAAACATGGCTTCATTTAAATATGCACATTTCCCCAGGACTTGGATCTGATTATTTTGTTGATAACATGGTCGAAATTTCCTAACAAATTGCTTCGACAGAATTTCTCGCTCCAACGATATCGAATTTGATACAGTAATGCCACCCAAAGCAAAAATGTAGTGAAATCCATTCGGATTCAAAGCTATACTGGAGTATGAGGTGGAAGGCATTTGAGATTACGGTGAAATTATTCAGACACCTGACTCTAATTGGAACGGCAGAAGTTGTACTGCATCTTGAAATGAAGGACGAGGATCAGTGCAGTTTTTATTACTCCATTACAGACGGAAAGTAATACCTGACGCTGATGCTGTAGTAGATTTTGTTGATAACTGCATTACTCTGGGCGAGTTCCTGATCCCAGGCAAAGCAGTGCTTACGTTAATTTAACTGGCACTATACACGATGTTAGTCAAATCATTTCCTTTCCAAGTGGTGTACTGATGTATCGAAAAAAAACCATTTACTGCATTATTTTTGTAGATTACAGAGTGGAATTGACAAGAAAGTCATACAGCTTCGGTTACAATAATTTACATTGGTCATCTTCCCAACAGTTTCATCGGGTGCACGATGGCATATAGTAATACTAACATTAATTAAAAACGAGAAGAATCGTAATGCTAGGCAGCTAGTAGTTGCAACAGGTGATCCTCGGATCCGTCGGTCGGCAATCACTCTTCGCCGAACTGTAGTAGAACTAAAAGCTGAAAATCTACCGAACGGCGCTAACACTGGAGAATATGTAACAACTACTGACCTCGACGAGAGAGACAAAGTTACATGGGTTTTCTCTACATTATGTAATGTAATAATAATGATAGTAACAATAATAATAAACGTAATAATAATAACGGTATTGCTAGTAAATGCAGTGTGAAATATCATGAGCACTCCCCGTAATACTTAAACTGTGTGAACATGTGGAATAATTGAAGAATCATAAGTGCTACTATTTTTATGATCATTTGTAATTACCACTACAGCTTCTCTTACACTCTTATTACATTGACTCCAGTGAGTTAGCGAACACACAATGGGCTTTCTCCCGGTCTAATACGTACTTCTGTGTGAATGTGAAGGCCGTTACACAAGAGAACTGCACAATTTATGCTGGACTTACGGCCATATTTGAACATTACATTTGTACAAGTTTTGTACGCATTTATAGTTAATATTATGAACATAAATCTAATAATCTCATGTGAGCTTGAAATACTGCGGGAAAATGTGGGAGAATATCATATTACGCCTCCAACCACCACGACATAGTGACTACGCGACACCTCCTCCTCTACTTCCAAAGTCTATATGTAAGTATTCAAGTACTGTAATTATATATATTAAGATGAGTAAATGCAAGCGTAAGTAATATGTCCGGAACTCACAAAGGTAGCCTCCACTGAAATAATTAATGTATTTCTCTCCTGCTCCAGACAGAGCAAGCTGAGGGTTGAGAACCGAGTCCTTACACCGTCATCATTACCTCTATGACCTCATTTGCCGCAAAAAAGTAATGATATTGGATAAATAAACCAATTATAGCGATAAGTTTAACAACCTTCGATCACATATCACACCGGCGGCCCCTGCAATCAATCCATAAGGAATGAATGTGGGTGCCGGCATGTGCCATGGCATTCCCATTTCCACGGTGTTCAACCCTTGCCCTCACCCTCCTCACTTCCTTCATGTATCATTACCACATGGAAATATGCTAGAAAAATCATATGACTTGCTTCATCCTCTCTCCTCTTCCTCCCCGGTCTTCCGTGCATTGTCACAATGAGGGTAACACGTAACAGTACCATAGCCAAGCGCCAGTCTTTCACCGCATCAACACACGGGCATTCATATATTCGCCATAAATATAAGTATCTCGTATGTACTTGGGCTCCGTCGTTAAAATATCCGAATAATACACTCGCTGACATTTACCGGACAACCTCATTCTCTCGCTTATTATTCGTTAATGGCAACCTGCGACCCTGCGCTGTTGCTCACAAATTCAAATTTTGAACCTACACGTAGGGCTTCCATCCATGCACTGCAGGGATTCATCTGCAAAGGGTCGAAGAAACAAATCAAGACTACACATAGCCGGGTGGATCAGGAGAACATCAAGCCTAACCTTTCACGTCACATGAAACTGATACTATCCAGCACACAGTATGCTAGTATCTGCCCTCCTACGATATGCGTCCAAATCCGCCATTGTAAACGCAAGTACTTCCAATCCGCATGAGAGTTGACACTGTGGTTTTCTGGCCTGGGAAAGACACCGTATGGCCCCGGCCGGAATGGCATACGTACATTGGCGGGAATGAAACAGGATCCGGAGCGGGGGAGTAAATCGGGATACCTTGGAAGTCAGTAGGACAGACTGAGCTTCCTCTGTCTATCGGCTCGGCTTTTGTATGACTGTGGAGGGAAAGTATGACTGTGAGCCTGTAGTCGGAGATAAGCTTCGCGAATTTCATCTGGCGTCAGGCTGGATGCATCCCTCGTACTCGACATCTCACTCACGTTGTTCGAAACCTGAAATAAACACAGTAACCCTTTAGAATTCAGGGGAACCTTATATAATTCACACACCCTCCAAAGACGTCACCCTTCTTTTCCTCCAGGAAAAACTTCTCAAATTTCAATTCTCATCAATTCCCTTCATTTACTCAATCATGCAGTGAATCAACGCATGTGATAATATACGGTAATGATATCGAATCCACACCGTCAACTTCCTTGTGAGGGGGTTAAACCTTTTTCACAGTTGCAGTTGACCGTGTCGCCATGGATGGATACCATTAGTGGGCGGAAGTTATGCCCGTGACAATTTTTATCAGTGCTTCCCAAACTTGAAGACCCTACCTAATATTATCATGACGGCGTAACACCCTCACCACCAACTTTCCCCTTGTCCTCGGAGGGTTAAGCCATGACCACTAATGAACCCAAATGTGGGCATAGCCTTACGTATGACTTTTCACTCCT
>WJFA01004165.1:0-11211 GCA_009870155.1 Pseudobourletiella spinata | reverse complement strand
CACACACACACACACACACACTCACAGTCACGCTTCATGTCAACACAGACACACACATACACATGTGTCATCCCATCAAGTGACAGTCAGGCGACAGTCCTCTCAAGTGAGCTCTTTTCCACCAGCAGAAGCACACCACTACATAGCAGCTGGATACCATTTGGCATCCGAGTTGCATCGTCTTTTTAGCACCACCACCACCACCATCACCGCCTGCCACAAACTACACTGCGAGCATTACGGCAGTAATCGAAAACGGTTCAATTTCATTACAGGACTCAAATATACTCTGCTCATAGAGTGCATACACACATGAGAGAGCGTGTCAAACGTTAGCCATTTCTCAGCACTGATGAGTCTCCCCTTCCCACCTACACAGATACGGCTTTTAATTGCCACCAACTCGGATTGTTCCCCCATTACCAACTTCCACACACATGCACATGCACACCAGCACTCACATATAGCCCTTCACCCAACTGAACCTATTCACGCAAGTCCCTCACACTGTGGAAATTAAATTGCTTCCAGGGGAACGTGAGGATTAGAAACTGGGAAATTCAGCAACTGGGATCCATCCAACGAGCCTGGCCCCGTCCACGGGCACGAAATAAAATCACACAGTCCAGTAGGGACCATCGCAGCCATGGACTTTTATTATTCCAGCCCTCCAGTCATTGCCGTCACACAAACGTATGAGTCTCTCCTCGCTTTCCCTTGGACAGTGAAAACAGAATTATTCACACAGGATGTTCAGCCAATAACCCCATCATCATCATCCCATATAAAACAAGGCTCAGTACAAGGTTTTATACGGTGTGAACATGACCATCACCACAGAGATTTGTACAGAGTTCAAGGGAGCGGGACAGGCTTGTCATATGCACACATTATAGCAATCCAACTTGATACGGGATCAAACTGAGAGAGACAGAGAGAGAGAGATAATATAAAGCACATAGAGAGACAGGAATCCCTCACGGACTCGACCACCAACCGTCCGTAGTATGTAGCCTCTACGTAACTGGGGGGACGAGGAAGCGGTGAATTAGTGAAACCTGAATTGGGCAGCGCCGTTCACATGTGTGTGTAGGCACACAGGCACAGTAAGACCCGTAAAAAACTCACTCATCAATCTGTTTCAACCCAGTGAGTCCCTTTGTGCTAATGATTTTGACAGACTATTGATGTCGTCGTTGTTGGAAATTTGTGCCTGGCCGCCGTCATCATAAAAGTTCCCACCATCCCCTCCAGCCATTGTCATCGGTTGTACGCAATTTGATTCAGCGTACATTTGGGTGCGTGTATCAGGACCAAAAATAGTACACCGGTCACCAAAAATTGATGAAAACCAGCTTCCCATCTTCTTCACCGACACTCCCCACCCTGACCCTCAGTACCGCCGCGGGGAACGGGGAAGAGAAGAGTATGTAGAACCTACCAATGACCATCATTATACCGAGCACTTGTCTGTATCCCTAGGCGCTCCAAAGCCTCACACTTGACGACTACGGACTGAAATTCTTAATATAGGCCACTACAGACAATTCTATCGTCGGCTGTCCCAGTCATTGAGCCTTAAACTTCTCACAAAAGTATGGGGAAACATGTCCAAGTATTACTTTTTGCCCTCTTGGATCCCTTTTTACAGTGTGGACCTATGCCAAAATATACGAGCCCACTGCCAGGCTGGAATCCCTCAAGTTGAGCGATTGGAAGTAGTCCACTTTAGCGAGAGGCCAATTACGAGTATGAGTAGGGGGACTGGTAATATTCAAATTTCAAGTTTAATGTACTCAAGTCCTCAGATTGAATGGATGAGTGTATGATGAAAAGCGGCGCCTGTTTAGACAGAGCAACTGCTTTTCCACGACCCACTGCTCTCGCCAGCTCTCTCAGCGCTACAGAACATGAGAAGATGTACGGATTGTTGCGTACAACGCACTGCTTTATGTGCGTATGCGTGTGCAGCAGTGTGCGCGTACATGGAAGGAATGGGTGTGTATTTGTGTGTGTGTGTGTGTGTGTGTGTGTGTGTGTGTGTGTGTGTGTGTGTGTGTGTGTGTGTGTGTGTGTGTGTGTATGTGTTTGTGTGTTTTCTATTGNTGTGTGTGTGTGTGTGTGTGTGTGTGTGTGTGTGTGTGTGTCTGATTGCATGTGAATTGAAGCAGAGGGAATAAAGTTGAAGTATGAGATGATCACTTTAGCTTGGCTGTATATAGCTTTTGTGTGTATTTTTTTCTGCGCGGGAAAAGTCGTATTGAGTGTCATTATGTTACACACACACACACACACATTGTACACATTGCTCCAGCTCTTCAAAAGAAGATGTGGTTCAAGTCACGGCAGTGGCTACACTATAGCAACTTTATATGTGTGTGATAAACTGCCAAAGGGCTTCGGTTACCACTGCCGCCATGACTGAGAGGGCCTCGAGATACCTCATATACTGATTGTCAAGTGATTCCGTCCGCGTGTGTGTGTGTGTGTGTGTGTGTGTGTACTACATGCATGATCTCTTGGAATGCTCAACTTTTGTGACCATACACGCAGGCCCAGGAAACCTACTATGAAATTTTCACTCCGTCTCTCATAACCCATGAATTCCGAGTCAGATGTTATAAATGCGGTAATTTAACCACTACAACAAACATTCAGATTATTTAGAGGCTTGCCCTCACTCTCTGGGGCTCTCAGAGTGAGTGGAGGCCAATGTATCACGGACAGAGCCTGCATTACAGAGGAGCAGTTCCAGCTCCTTATTATTATTATTATTATTATTACTATTACTCCGGAACCGCTCCACTTTGCACAGTTCGCGGGCCTCATACATTCTTAAAGCGGTACAGAAAGCTGCCTTGTTTGCTCACGGGCAATGATTATGATGCGGGGCTGCTAAAACACACTCCACAGCTCTCACTCACTCATTCTCCTTCCTGTATACCTTGGCATGAGTTAAAAATTCCTTTACGAGTATCCCACTATTCTCTGTCCTCCTCCTGGAGTCTCATATATGCGTTCCATGTAATAATATCCCCGTCGGAGTCATATGAGGCGGCTACCGGATGCAAAAATGGGATTTGTTACTCCCTCCCAGCCCGCTCACCATTGAGCAAATGCTCTCCATTCTCTGCGGTCTTTTTTCCCCGTCGCGCTCTACGCTATCATCATCGCAACAAGAAACTTGGGCTCATTTGTCAGAATTGTTTTTCTCCGCAAGTCCTCTCTCTCTCTCCCTTTTGCGTCTTTTTATTGTCTCGACGTCACAGTAGTCCTCCACCGAATTGGAAGCTTTTAGCAACGCTCTTAAGAGACGTATCGTGTTGTTGGGCCAAGAGGGTGGAAATGGCGTCAAAAAATTCCAGGTAGGACGTAGATAATTACAACTTTGAACATAATTCCTTTCTTCATGGCTTCCACACGGATCAGCCTGCTGTGTCGTGGCGTGACATTGGAGTGGGGATGGAAGTTAGTTGCGAGGCGCTACTATTAGGTCCGTCCCCAACTTCAGTGCACTTGGCTGTGTATGTGTAACTGTGAGAATGGATAATAGAACGCTCCGAGACCGAGACTTCAGTTTTACATTTTTACAGCATAGGAAAAACCGAAACTACTACGGACGGGAATGGAAGCGGGGGAAGGGGGGGATTTAGTGGTGTTCGCACACATTTCCGATGTCACCGTCATTATTGCCACCAAAGTGTGAGCTAACCATCGTACATGCTTGGCCCGCCCTCATATCCCCACACCCTGTAGTCACTTATGTGCACTTGAGCTTCGCTCGAATTTTCAACTTTTTCCTCCACCCCCTTATTCCTCGTTCCCTAATGTGTAAAGATGCGCTGGTCGTGTTGCAGGGCGTATAATTTTATTGTCTCCTCAACCACGGAAATTCCTCTTTTGAGCGTTTCCCGTATTATTATTATTATTATTATCATCTGAGTGAGCATCGCATCGCTCCTTCATATGCACGCCTTGGACGTCCAGCTCTTACGGTGAAACACTCATAGGGCCTTCCCCGTCACAACACATTAGGCCCACACTAAATTAATACTAATAATCATCACCACCACCATCCCCATTCTGGTAGTATTGCGCCGGAGTCGCTGCATATCTTCCACCATACGCCATTTTGTAAACACACGTAATACTCCCCAAACATGGTCCTCTGTGGGCTCCGAAGGAATCCTGGATATTAGGCTCTATCATTTGACTCTCGCTCCTGCGCATCTATCCGGATGGTTTTCCCAATGAATTTCACACCCACACCCATCATAACAGTTCCCAGCATCCCCCATGTTTAGGAAATGCGACCAGTTTAAGGCGCACGATAAAACTCCTTCACTGTCACCACCACACTTGCGTCTGAGCTGACAGTAACTTGGTATGCGTTCACTTCGCATATATATATACATATATATATATATATGTACATATATATGTATAGGGGTTAGTGCACATATATTTGTTGCTCGCACTCATCTCTCATCAACTTGTATGGTGCCACCAAAGTGGCGACGCGGAGGAGGGAGCTAGCTGAGGGTAGGACACTTGCTCTCACAATAATCATAGCTTTGGGGGAGGAGGGAATAACCATGTAAATTTTACAGTGGCCATAAGATTCCCCCCGGGTGAAGAGGTGTGACTGTCGATTACACTATACTTGATGTCGGCCATCATGATGATGTGACTGCATCGCCCTGGATCTCAATCACAGAGAATTTCCAACCTAGGCCAACCCTGTGGCCCACACTCATTGAATCCGTGTGTGGCGAGGGAGCAATTTCTGGTGTGGACCAACGTGAGGTGAGGTATGGCGTGGAGGCTGTGAAAGTGAGAAGCTGTAAACCGATATGTGAAAAATACAATGATGCTGCGATATGCGAGTGATTTGCCAATCTGGTACCTTGCCTACTTCGTGTACTGCTCTCAACAGCATCTGCCGGTTGGGAAAGTTGGGTGGGAGAGTTTTATTACACTTGAAATATCCACCCCGCTGGCACCCTGTTACCTACCCCGAGAGTTCCCACTGTTACCACTCAGAATTTTTACGCTACAAAGTTTATGGAGCACTAAAGTCCGATCTTAAAAATCCACAACAACTTTGGAGTCACTCGATACCCTGATGGAGCCCCCAGACTCACACTATAAGTCCACACAGCTCCCCACGGTAATCCAATGACTACGTATATACTTGTCAAGCAGAGAATAATGGGACTTGTTTACACAAACGCCCGCGCACACGGCCACGGATGGAACAGTCTTATTAATTCCAAAGGGACAAAGTAGGATAATTTACTTTGCCACTAAAACAAGGACGAATGGCGCGGGCAGGGAAAGAGAGTGGTGGTGGTGGTGGGCGGGAGGTAGGTAGGCAATTGAGACGGAGAGAGAGGGAGTGGGGCTCCTGGAAGAGTCATTTGCACATGATTGAGTAGCCTGACAAATTTTTAATACAATTAAATGGGCTTCTGGTCAGATGGAGGTTCTTCCGTGCGACTCGTCGGAGCGCTGGCCATAAGTTTCTTGTTCACAAAATATTATTATTGACAGCATGGTTAGTGCACGGTAGTTGGCAACCCACCTCTTGTCTGTACCTTGACCCCGATGTCTTTCGCTCTGCGACTGTCATAGAACTTGAGCTTGGAGCTTGCGAAAGGTTATTTTTCCACCACGACAAGTTGTAGTGTAGAGTTCATTTTACAAATGACATAGAATGTCCCATCCGCAGAGTGTGAGCAGAGGTGCTCCCAACACGTTTCTTGACACTTTTTTCTCACGCAGACAGCAGACTGTTGCTGCGTTTTTTCTATCGTCCAACCACCGGAAGCGATCCTCCGGAGGCTCCTCGCTCGCCGCACCGATGGCAATGGACAGTAACGCACGACAATTAGAATGATGGATGAGGATTTGGGAACTACTGAAGGCTTAAGCGAGTGGCTTGTGATAGAGCCGACTACCAGTTTGTCATCGGGCTAAAATCCATTAAATTACACACACACACACACACACACACACACACACAGACACACACTCACTCACGTGCACACTAAGTTTCCTGATCAAGCTCTGGTAGAAATGTTCCGCCCTTCCTTCCGTCCTCCAAGCTTAACGCCGTCTGTTCCGAGTTTCTCCCGACGTCGTAACTACCCAGGGGATCTAATACCGTCTCATTCGCCCACTTTCTCACACAGTCCATGGGATGATGGAATAGGAGAGTATATACTACCGACAAAACCAAATGAGCCGTAATTTGAAGCATGTAGGTGCACACACAAACTTTGTAGGGAGTCACAGACGTTTGACTGTATGCAAAAAAAAAAAGTCACTTGGCTAATTGCTATGAACTCAGTCAGTCAGAGTGGAGTGGGGGTGGGGAGTAGCGGCAGCCAAGTAGATCGTGACGAGGGAGCTGGATGTGGTGGACAAATAAATGCAAGTATTCTCAATCAAACTATATCGACTTGCTCGGGATACTTCTTTGGCTCTCTCCCCCTGCAGAGACCCCGTCAAAGTAACCATCCAAGTGTTGGGAATAGATCTATAAAACTATTCTCTCACTCTGCGTCTCTCCACGTCTCTCTTCCTTCTACTACGCCTACCCCCGGGTCTCCTCTTCCGGCTGTATACTTAATATACGTACTTTGGCCCTCTCCACTTGTGTGCAGGCACACTGTATCGATCGATCCAGCGCGCGGATTGCAATACTGTTTCCCCGACCTCCGATTCTATTTGCTCCCCCCGTCTTCTTCAGGTTCTTCCCCCTAGAAGATCCTTTGAATTGCCAGTAGGGTGATGAGACGCAGAGGGCGATCACAGATTATCAGTTTGGACTGAATTAGAAAACATCCGGCCATTCCGCCCAGTAGGATGCGGGTGGTGTTGGTGGGGGTTCTCCTCGGTGAATGGCGTGTGGGGGATTCGCGTGTGCAGAATAAATTATTCGCTCTTTTCTTTGACTTTTGACGAGGAGTAGTGGCGGGCGGCTGGATTCCAATCACGCGCTCTGAGGTGACGGTCTCGCAGAGAATAGCCTAACCCGAGTCTCTACACGGCTTCAGTAGTGTGCAGAGTGGTGGAAGGCGCTGGAAGGAGGAGAGACAGAGGAGCGGGTATGAAAAAAAGAATACTTGTCACACTATTTCCCTCTGTCATGTCACTTTCGTGGGGTAGAGTGGGATACCATCCGCACTCCTCACACGGGGTTCTTTTTACGACCGTAATGCTCACGATCCGGTCTCGCCTTCTGTCTTCTGATCTCTCTACATGACTGACGCGCACTGACTGAGTTAAGGCCGGATGAGTGCACACCACTACCTGGTCACTATTAAAACTTAAAGTGGAAGTATCAGTATCTCTGCCAGGAGTCGGCTGTGACATAGGATGTAGTATGCACCATGTTTGTCTGTGTGTGTGTGTGTTTCAAAGGGACTGGATAAGTTCCCAGGCCTGCACCCTGAATTTCCGCTTGTCTGAAAATTATCTCTGTTGATGCGGTGCGTGTAAGGTGTGGACATGTGGGTGCGTGTGTGTGTGTGTGTGTGTCTATGTTACTGTTGGTGTGTGATGCATAAGTGCATGCATAGAACATACATGCATATCATCATAAGATATAGTATGTGTATTCATGCAGGCATATGCTTGCAGGTACGAGTGTTCTTATCCCAATGTCCGCGTCTCCATGCTTCAAGGTTTGTGCATGCACGTCTGTGTGCGCGCGTGCCTATGTGCGTGTATGGATGTCATAGTGTTTCGGTGTGTGTGCATGTGGGTGCGTGTGTGAACATGTCCATGTGCGTGAGAGGAGCATCTGAGAGTTCCGTGTTGGATGTCTTGGCGGCTGGGGAAAAAAACTAAAAGAGTGATGCAGGCTGACTGACTGTGAGAGTGCGGGGACAAAATCTGGTCTGGAAATGAAAAGGAAATCACTGATTTCTGCCGTAATATATTCCGTTACATGATGATGAAGGTTGAAGGTAATGAAACCAGCTCATGTCACTGACACTAATTATTATTATCATCATGTAGCATACATACACTGGATGCATCATGGGAAGAACAAAGATTGGTGGGTCTCGCTCGAGCCCTAAACACACACAGACACACACACAGACACACACACACACACACACACACACACGTGCGTACACATACGCATATCATGTACACGCACAGAAACGCGCAGCCCATGCAAACGAACGCACAGGTGAAACTTGATATTCCAAGTGAACCGTTTTGAATGGTAACAGCTTGTACTCCATTCCACGGTTCGACTGTTCTCGGATGGACCATCAAAAATCCAAAGTATTCCCATGTAACGGGTTTCCCTTTTACAATAAGGCTTTACGCTACCACCAGTACTATATACTACTGTATTCACACAGGCGTACGCATGGTCGAGCATTCGTCGAACAGCGTAGTCGTAGGCATAGTTGTGTGTGCGTGTGTGAATTCCCGCCCGACGGATCACACACAAAGTCCTCTGCGGTCTTCATTGGGGGCCAAGTGTGCAATTTATATACGGTTTCCCTCGCCACGGTGCACTAGCAGTGTGTGCTGGCAGCTAATATTTCTTCTAGCACGCATTTAATCTCGGGGGAGATGTAAAGGAGGATGAAGGCGGGAAATCAGGCGCTTAAAAGTGTTTAAAATTACATGATCCCACGGTTCTTCCCCTGCACAAACGATTATGGTGATGATGATGATGATGATGATGCGTGCATGATATGAGCTCCCGTCCTCGCCAAAGTATGAAACTCCGGTAGCTCAAGGGACTCACTCAAATGCACCCGTATACTCATCCGCCCACAATATGCAGCTTTGGGCGAAGCGTGTGGTGATGTGTGCAGTGCTTACCACATATAGGGTTGATCCACTGGGCCCACTGTGACGGTTCACACAGGCCCTTCCACATGTACCATGGGATCCCGGAGTACATATACATGCATTATACCCCCTTGGATGGCAATAATGCGGGAGGAGTAATGATCTGGAGGAGGATTGATCGTGAACGCAATGACCTCAACGACGAGGGACTACCCTCCTTTCACTACTACCACTACTACTGCAGCATAGCAGTGGTACTACAAGAGCAATGGGAAAAATATAATAAACTTATTGTACCGCTTCACCGTAATTACGACGGACGAGGAGTGGATGGAGGGGAAGGAAATCACTTAGAAGGCCCAATAATAAATGGTTACGCAGGAACAATAATACCCGCCCCGAGTCAAGTACCATGATTAATAGGATGCGGGAGCGGGGGACAGAACGCAGAGCATGGACGGAGATGTCAAGGCCCCGCACCCACAATGTCAACCCAACTATTACGCTCATAATTTTCTGTTGCACCTCAACAGCGTAGTATTGAACGGGGGCCCACGTGGTATTTCCTCACAATTCGGTGGCCCCCCCCCGATATTTGTGATTGATAGTACGTGTGGTCATTAGTAGTAATTCCCGTTCGCGGCGCCCCACACACAAAGCCAAAGGACCACGTCATTACACCCATGGCGGCCTCAAATCCAAGTTTCTCTAGCAAACCCTTCCCCTATGTGCACCCCGAATAGAAACAGCTACGAAGTAACAAGGAAGACATCTTACCAGGTAGCAGCTTTCTCCTCCGTCCAAAACTGATAAAACTCCACGGGAAACACACATGCACGCAAACACACGGTCACACTGATGACGGCACACTCCGCACCCCCGCACTCAACTTTGTCCGTAATGAAGCACCGAGGCTGGAAGATTACTACTACAAGTGAGGGGAAAGCTGAAAACTCGTCGACGGGATGATTAGATGTGGGCCTCCGCGAGGACACGAAAGGGTTTGCAAAAGTATTTGGCTTTGGCCTACTCTGACAGAGCGTAATTATAATGTTGAAGGAGCGTCCTTTCCCAGTACACCAGCTTCGCTTGAGAGCAGAGTGAAGACTGGCGGTGGGGATGGCGAATCGACGGATCCCTACACAGCTCGTCTTCCCCACACACCGTATACATGTCCGCTGTATTGTGTACACATTGTGGCTGGAAGTCCATGGAGGCCCAACTAGCACACACTTTCCGCTCACCATGAATCTTCCACTTGCAGCAGTAGTGCCAGTGGTGGTAGTAATGCCGTGTGTTTTCCTGGGGTGTAGCGTTCGGTGGATATTGGAGATTTTCACACGCCCCACACCAAGGTACAGGGGCTGTGCTTGGCTCTGTATGTATGGGTAGTGGTGAAGTATGCCAGTAAATTTCGGATGTATGCACATCTTTAGCAGGAGGGAGCTCATGAAAGGTTTTTTTTTTCACCGAATGAAAGGAGGAAGGAACGGAGGGATGGTTCCCCTCGGTGCCTTTACCCTATTCTCTCTTCGGATGCTGTGGCCTCTGGCCCCTTCATTCTACGTACGTGCATGTATGAGGCAGCTCACAGTCAGTGTAGTGTATTGTAGTGTGGGGGGCACAAAAATCATGCTTCAGCCAGATCATCGAATACTTGGATTTTCTGCGTGTGTATTCTGACTGAGTGTGTGGTGTGTGATCTAAGGGACTGCTCCTGCTTATACGTACAGTCGGCCAAGTACGCGCATATTATTTGATGAGCAGTTGATAGCGGATATGTTCATGTGAGTATGTCATGCTGATGTAAACTTGTATGCGTGTGCATGTGTGCACTAACTTCTGAGTGTGTGGCTGTGAATAAACGTGTGTGTAACGGGTGTAAGTGTGCGCATGTCCGTGAGGATGACTGTGTGTGCGTTTTAATTCATGTGTTTGTGTATCAGTGTGAGCACATGACGTATGTGTGTATGCTTGTTGGTGAATTTGAGGATGTGTGAGGATGTGTGCGTGCGTGTATTCGTGTGTGTGTGTATCGGTGAGGGCCTATGTTGATGTGCACATACGCGTGTGAGTGTATGCATGTGCAGGCATGATGTAACACGTGTTTTGCATTCGCGTATAACCAGTGTGTGTGTGTGTGTGTGTGTCCGTGTGTGTGCAAGGATCCTAATGTTCCTATATGAATGAGTACACATAAATGATTTTATTAAAGAATAACGGGCCCCAATGCTCTTGAGTATGCAGACATACATAGCCAATGGACGAGTGTCAATATATAAAGGCATTTAAAAGGTCTGGTGGACGCCATAAGGACTAAATGCGCTGATATTTATTGTCACCGGCGTTCGGAGGACCATCCAGAGAGTTGAAACTAGAGCATAT
>WJFA01004164.1:0-11211 GCA_009870155.1 Pseudobourletiella spinata | reverse complement strand
CACTAAGGGCTCTCGGCCGCGGTGGCCGGAGTATATCTTAACCTAATTTGAATGCCATGCTAAGGGCTAGGGGCTGGCATTCCGAGGATGAGGTGGAAGTAGGCGACGGTCACGTTACAACTGCTACAAGTAAATCTGTCAACTTTAGCTGCAGTTACGACGCTTTTACAGTATTATTTACATGTGTAATAATATCCCAGTGTAATCAATCTGATAAGCTAAAGGAATTGAGTTGTTTTCTCCACGTGAAAAGGATAATTAGAAAATTGGCATTGAAAGTTTTAAGATGAGATTATATGGGAAGCTTTTTCAACTCCAATTTTCTAACTAACCTTGTCATTTTAAGTGGGAAAAAAACGACTCAGCTCCTTTAGCTTATCACATTGATTACTATGCGCTACTATTTCAGTTGTATGTAGCACTGCTTATGCATCGTAACTGCATTTGAATATGATGGATTTACTTGTGCCACTTTTGTAATCCAATGCTTTGTAAATAGGCGTACGACTTTCGCGCGCTTTTATGCGCTGTTGATGACGCGTGGAGACGGGTTGGCGCCCCTCGCCTCACATTGCTTCACCTAATATATCAACCGCCTTGCCAGAGGGTCACAAAGTTTCGGGGTGAGTCATCGACGCAAAAAGGGTACGTGCTGACTAAAAAATCCCTTGGCATCCTCTTCTCTTCCATCGTTAAGAACCCTATGTTTCACACTTATTTAAAATTTCAGCACATTATGAGCCAAAAAGTGTGGTAGAAAATTTTCGTTATGTTTATGAGTACTCGAAATCCAAAACTGGAAAATCCTTGTCGGATTTAACATGGGATTTAAGTCAGTACGCACACCCTCTTTACAACTATTGAACTCAAACTTGTGGTGTTAAAGAGGGGTCAAAGCACCTAGTGCTGTTGGTGCCCTAAGCTAACAACTTCTGGATTTTACAAAATCACTTTAAAATTGATCGTTCCCAAAATTTTCCCAAGAAAAATCCACATTAGGAACTCAAAATTCGGTCTCAAAAAATTCCGAAATTCTCAGCCATGTCAGTGCAATTCGATACACAATTCAAAAATCAATTCACTGCCAATGCGGACACGTCCGCACTCGAAAAAATCTGAGTCCCAACTCGAAGGAGCAGGCAACCTGATTTAATAGGCGAGAGGGACGCCGTCGCGAAGAGTCCATGGCGTCCAATACAAGCCATCCGATTCGCCGAGAAGGAAATTCATTCGTGCTTGAACCATCATCAGACCGTCCGGTCAGCTTACCCAACGTGTGCTGGTCAAAGTCAGTCGCATTACACCATGTTCCACTGCCTCAGACTCCAGGACGCTGAGTGAGAAGGGTATTACGAGAGAGAAGGGGGCTTTGCGCTCGCCGCTGATTGGTCCGATTCACCATTCTCTCCTCTCTCGCCTTCTCACACCAGCATACGGACGGCCTGGTAAGATAAGCGCTAAAAGAAAGTTTCAGAGCTCCCTTCCGCCGCCTAGAACATTCGCTAGCACATTAAGCGTTCACAAAACGATACCTATATGTTATTCCCATGGCACATAGTTCGTAAAGGAAAATTCCACTCATCACACTGTCCCCGTTGCCGAAACGACATGACGGGGACAAATTCGAAGTCCACAGTTCATTCTGGAACACGCTCCTGTACGTTTTCGCCGCAACAAGTGTTTTGTGAGGGAGTATATTTGTGAACAAGGCCTACATTGCATATGAAGTCGCGGCTATGCGCCACATGCATAGGAATAAGTCTCTCGTTAGCGAGGTAACAACTAGTGCCATTAACAAATTGCAGAACTATTTGGTAGGATCTACCTCTCAGTATTTTCCAAAAAGTGCAATGGATCAATCTGGATTCTGCCTACCTGCAGTACTTTTTAATTTTCTTCGTCCGCAACTTCGGGTGTGAGCGTATGAGCTTCGATGTTGTTTTAAAGCGATCCACGGGTTTTCCGTGTGCAAGAAAGAAAGGTAGAAAACTACCGCGTCACCAGGCCCCGAAGACAAAAAAATTTACAATTCAAGTTACACCCAGCAGTGAATAACGCAGTGAGCACGTGTTTCACAAATAAAACTGTAACAACAGACTACGCTTATTCAGGTAACCACTTTCACGATCGGTCTTGCACATCCAATCATTTTATTTTAGTATTTACTACTAGTGAGGTTGTAATACTACGATCCCAAGTTTTGGTGTGCGTTTATACGAAAGTGCACACGAATTGAATTCATAAAAACAAAAATCATCAAAATCCGTTCGTGAATACCGGAGAAATGCTTGGCCATTTGACTGTTCAACTCAAACGTTGCTTGCACTCTGTACTGACCAGGTTGCCTTACATGTTTTTGAAAGAAATTGCACATTTCTCAGGCATCTATGATTCGGTTTTGATGGTTTTCATACAAAAAATTTTCCACCGTATGTTTTAATGAAAATTGGAAAACGTTCGTATTTCCCGCCAGAATGGACCATTTATGAAATCCTGGTACGGAAGGTTTATTATTCGAGGGGAGGTTCATATTTTGGGTAGGAGTCGAAAATTGAACACCATGAGGCACAAAACATTTGTATTTAATTAACCTTATAGCGTGAATTCGCCTCTATGCAATGATTGTGGATCTCAAAATGCCAGGATTGATTGTGGATCTCAAAAAGTTTTAATTGCACTCACTACAGCAGCTTTTCGAAGCGTACAAAATGTCCTGGAAATGCTGGTAACAGGCACTGGACTGAAGCCGCAATGCCAGACAAGCCTTGCACTCGAAACTCTGTTGCTGGTTGCTGCTAACAAAACGTTCTGTACGTCCTCTTGTCAAACTAATCACCTAAGCAAGTGTGGGGATATCACTAATGCAATATAAATGGTGAAATTTGGATCCTCTAGCGCTTATTAAAATTATTCCGTTCATCGTTTTTATTTTCCTTTTTATGGCGGTATTAACGATCAAAATTTTATGCTAATTACTAACTCAAAAAAACCTTACAACCGGATATAGTGAAGCTGTAGGCACTATGAGAGCATAGCTGACTGCCTCCACTATCCTCCAATCTCCACAAATTTCCCACTGCGCTAGGAGTTTGCAGCAAATGCGCGTACATATTTTTGGAAATAATAAAGTTGTCGCTATAGCATGAGTGGAAAACGAAAAAAAAAACTTGAAGTTAATCATGGCCCCAACCTGCACAAATATGTACCGCTGCCTTACACACTACACCACCCCAAAACACTTGGATTACTTAGCGCCACACAATGTGTAATCCCTGTGGTCCGGTGAAGCTGTGTGCAGTCGCATTTACGACGGCAGTCATGGATCCGATCCCAAATTTAATATACTACTTTCACCCACTACTGCCAGGCGCACACGTCCCATCTGCGAACTCAATCAAACAGCACACCAAACATATCGACACATAAAAAACAGATAAAAGTTCACAAATGTGCCTGCTATCAAGCCCGAAACGTATCCACAGACAAGAACCCATCGACGAACATCACAACGGTCTTATAATGCCGCAAGACTGCAGTTTAATAGCCGCACAGGTTCTTTTTAACTCCTTTAATTTACATTGCAGTGGTAGCTCACAAATCGTCTAAAGAAAAGACTGAACGAAACTCCATGCGCCAGCTCGAATGATAACCATTGGCGGATATGGTAGCCAACTTGCACACCACAAACCAATCCTACTATCCACCGCTTTGAAGTTAATCTATAGAATTATGTTAAGGGCTGGACGAGAACCGGAAAAATATTTGTGCTATCTCAAGAAATTGAAAATTTACAATGCACATTCTTGCGCTCATCAGAGCAATGAGCTTGCCTTTGTGTTAATTGCTAAACTAGCTACAGCTTTCCTCAGTACATAAAATTGGCCTTCGCACTATTATCGGAATTCCAGTCCGGTTCATTTTCCTCCGGACTCATTTCATTACCGTTACTTGCATAAGGGTCATGATTTCGTGAACGAGTGTAATAGATATCGTGGGCCTTCTGCCAACTTTTTACTTCATTCGTGATTGCATTCCATGTGGGATCATTCCTTGTCATTTTCCCTGGTGGGGCTGGCTCTGCATGAAATAAATTTTAAACGTTTTATTTTGTCGGCGCAGATGCAAAAAGGAAACTGTAATGGTTATGCAGAACTTACTGAAACGATTGGGTACGTAGTTGGCGTCTCCGGAGGTTACAGATTCTAGAAATGGAACATGGTTTGGAATAGCCGACATTTTCGCCTGATAATATTTCAATGAGCTTTGTGAGTTCATTTGATGAATACCTGGTCGAGCAGGAAAAGAGCCTGAGTATAGTGCTCCGTATGGTTGATCCTCATGCGGTCCAACAGGTCCACCGTGTGACTGCATGGGATCCGCGAAGGGTAGGTCTGTGGGGCGCTTTGGCTGCGGCTCATTTCCATAAAGCGGTTGCGCTTGCAGAGAGTGATTTTTCACGGGTAACGGCGGTAGTGGCTTATTGGGTAAATTGCCTGGAGCTGCATTCTGAGGATAAACCGGCTTGAAGTTCCCTGGGTTCGGGGGTCCAACGTGTTTCCCTGCAGTGAAATTTATTATTATTAGCCGATGCATGGACTCAACTTTCATAATGTCCCTCCTCTTCTACATCACAACAAATATCACCATCTAAGCTGACGTTTGCTAGCAAAATAGATCCTTTAGGATGATGCCGGGCGCAAATGGTTTTTATTTTTTTAGATTGAGTTAAAGATCAGAAATAACCTCACCACCATCGTGACCATTTCCAATCGGCCCGCTTGGTTTTCTCCTTGCAAAGCAGAGGCAAGAGCAGCAAAAACAAACGGCGACGAGGATTCCGATTGCGGCGAGCACTCCGGCGACAATGATTACAACAAAAATTGTGATCCTGAAACAATCGAATTGAAAGTTAAATCCGCGTCACGGCTTACTCATCCATCATCGTCGACAAGACCATGATCGTACCCGAGCCCAAGAATCTCGGTCTCTTCCGCCACTCGTGCATCCTTAATTGCTCTACCAGTGTCGGCAACAGTAGACTTTAAAATGCACAAAAACCCAAAGGCCACCACCAGGGCCTGCGCAGACGTGCTTCTGAAAAAGCACATTCTGAGCAGTCTAGCTTTTAAAACCCCACCACTCAAAGTAGTCACAGCCACATCTTGAATACCCTGCTTCAAATTTTAACGTTGAATTCAATCACTCCCACTTGCGAACAACTGTCGGACTCAAATGTACCCATCACGTATTGAATGGGTTGTAGGTAAGGTGGCGGATTCACGGATTTGACGTAACGAAGCAGATTTTCTACATGTGCAACATATTACTCGCCGTCACCGCAATATGCGAATTATTGTGCACCGTCGTTATCTCGCCGTATTGCTCTGTCTTTACCCTGTTGCACGGCCACTATCATGTGCCACAGTCGCAACACCAGTGGAGAGCATATGTGTATCACTAGGAAATCCCTTGGGAATTAAAAATCCCAACATGTGCTATCATATGCGTGCATGCCCAAGAGCAAATGCCCTATGGATTACAGCGGGAAAGCAATAGGTGAGATTAGATAGGAAAACTGCTGGTCTATCCTATGTCGCTCATGTCCCCTCCTTCGGTGACTCAATAACGTGGCTAGATTTTTTGAAATCATTATAATTTCCCATTGTAGTGGCATCATTACGCTCCTTTTTATCAGCTTATTGAATGGCTATGGCGGTAAAGTGAAACCGTTTGATGAAACTAACTTTACCAATTGGTACGGCGCTGGTGAATCCGATGCAAAGGTTTCACCACCTTTGTACTGGCACGACGTATCGCATGCGCAGTTGAACTCTTTTAGTATTATGCTGGTCAATTCGGTTATTAAATCCAACTCACCGTCTCGTCTAAAACTGTTATTAGACTTGAGCAGCATGTCGGTGGTCGAGACGACGCAGTTCCACACGTCGCAGTTCCACAGCACCATGCATGCATGTCTGACGGAGCCTAACACAAAGGGGCGGCAGTTTACCCATGGCCCCTTATCCACCTTAATAGTGCACATTGAATATCGATCCTGAATCCAACTGTTTAAAAATTTACCTTCATACTCAAATTACGCTTGTCTGCAGCCGAGTACAATTGGAGACGGAACTAAATGCGCACAACATTGAGAGCGGCAGTGTGCCACAGTATCGGCAATGCAGACTACACTGCTATGCAAAGAGACATTTGTGCTCAATTTGCTTCCTCCCACTAGCGAAAGTAACTGGATTTCCCGCCTTTAAGTTTGTGCGAAACATATATGTGTGATATTGTGTCAGTGTGCCTTCACAAATCAATTTCCATGAGCTGCCCCAGACGTCGGACTGGAGCACGCAAGAGGAGTGACACAGACACACAGGGAGATAATCCATATCGATTGATTTGGAAACAATCAAAAGACATGTGGGAATAACTCTACGTTACCAGTCTAATTCTCGCCCTATACCAGAATCAACTCCCGTCTGATTGATGACCACGTCCGATTTTTACCATATTTCTCAGGCCCCAGCTACCCTCACTTTTGAATGGACAGCATTTGGTATGTCTGTAAGTACTGCTCAAGGGCCTTTCAAGAAAAGAGAGGTTTATCATGGCACAAAAGACTAAATCATCCTGAGCATCTTGCGGAGTACCCTCAACTGATTCCGGTTGTCAGGTAACAAACCTTAACGTGTTCCATCTGTAGTAGTGCGCCTGGAGGCTCAGCTAGTAGATTGTTTCCGAGTCCTCCGAGCTCCTCAAAGTCACTAAATAGATGAGCGAGCCGTATTTGGGCACGCTAAAAGGTTCACGAAATTTAATAGCCGTCATACCAGTCGTATATCAGGCTGAAGAGAGCATTACATTTGGTAAGCATTTGAGTGACAGCCTCTCCTTCTTTCACGCTGAAGGCAGTACGAGGAAAGACTACGGGGCGTGAGCCGAGAAGCGCTCTCCGACGTTACCGAAGACAGTAGTGGTGCTGATTGCAACGATATGGACTGGATCCTGCAGCAGGAGATTATAGACGCGACGATAAAGGCTGTTTGGGCTCAGCAAATGGTGCCCACATTGTCTGCATTCAAACTTAAAATCCGCCGTCATAAAAAGAAATATTTTGTCCGTCAAGTCGAGTCCGCTAAACTCCGGGGCTGCGCTCCTCTCCCGCCACTCAGGGTTAAGGAAAAGCGACGGAGGCGCAACTCCGTGAGAACCAAGTCTTCGGAGCACACTGGCCAGTCATGTACGGCACAATCTCACCACGGATCGAGCATGACAAGTTTGAACCAGCTGCACATATCGAAAAGTCATGATAACCTCCTCGAAGCCGGCACAAGTATTCGGAACAGCGGGGATAACTTTCAATGCTTGATTTGCCGTCATGATTTCAAACAGAAGAAACTACTGGCTGAGCATATTCTACTTCATTTGAGCACTAGATCCTCTCCGCCCTACCGGGTCACCGATAGCTCAGAATATCCCTATCCACACTGCTCAAAACGGGCAGGGGCTGGCTGGCTTCCAAACTTCAGCTTCAACTGCGCTCTGCACAACCTAAAACGAGCCTCAACACATTCAAAAGTGAGAACTGAGTGAGCTTGGTTGAGCAGTTCTGAGAGCCTTGTGAAACGAGGATATGTTCCACCGATTTCTCTGCCAGAGTGCAAGCAGCAAAAAGACGATATATTTCCGCTTCAACCTGACAACATGACTTGTAATGTTAACCACCACTGAATTGCACAGGTAGGCGGCTCAACTGCAAACGAAAATATTTCCATTTCTGCTATCTCGCAAAAGCAAATACTTTCACGCTCCCACACTAGTCAAATTGTCAAGTTTTACTGGCTTGCAAAAGTCAAAAGTATATTTCCATTTTTCCTCTCTCATAAAAGCTAATAATGAATTATTCCGTCTTCGCTAAACTGCAAAAGCTTGCTACACATTTTGCTCGTTATAAAACTATGGCCAAATTTATTGTGGTATTCTTAGTAATGCAATTCAATGAAACTACATATATAATAAGCGTTACAATCACAAGGATTTCCCATTCCACTCCACATCTACTTTTATGGTTGACGACACTGATTCGCCACCATCAGGCTACAGCTGAGACGAGCAGTTTCACATTCATCATCATCACTACTGCGATCAATGGTCACACAGAGCAGAGTCGCTTGGCGTAACGATATTTTTACAGCTGGCGCATAATGGCACAAACGCTGGATTTACCACTCATGTGAACATGGAAATAGTCGTTGACGTTTGGTCGTTAAGGTGGTGCCTTAAACCGTGCCGATGACATCTGCCAAGAACCTGTGGCTTTGCAAGACTTACTAGTTCAGTTGGACACAGCACAGTACAGGCGGCACCCAACAAAGCTTCTTCCCGTGAGCATACGAAACTAGGTAAAATTATATGTGCTTGAACGCTCAATTGTATAACCATTAGCTGCATTATGATTCGAATTATTTTAATGTTCTTCACAAGAGAAGTATATATATATAATTATAGCCGCCGCGGCAAGTTGGGGTAAGTTGGAATACTGTTTGAGAAGCAAAATATAGATGGCTGCACTTACGCCACCCGCAGTTGTCAAGTAGCTCGTAGTCCCGATGAGCTCATACCCGAACATCGGCCAGCATGTATAGCCCAGGGTCCACCACAGCCCACGTTCAGCTTGCTGTTCCTATATAGACCCCAGTCTTTAGGCTACAGCCTAATACGACCCTGCCTGCGGGTCCACAAGTTTATAAAATAAAAGGCAAAAAGGTTTCCTTTAACAAACCAGTCGAACGAGTATTTATTGACTTCCATTGCCATCAGAGTACACGGCAAAGGCATGATAATCAGTACATTTACTCTCCGTCGTCACAAAGGCTACAGAACTACATGGTACAAACAAACATGACCGTTGATATTATTTCGAATTTTCTGTAGTAAATATTATGGCACTGACTGCTTCGATGATGAGGGGAAGGTCGGAGCAATTTGGAAGCAGCCTGTGGTACATTATGTAACGCCTTAATGAACAAATCTATGGAAAGCTTAAAAATGATCATTTCTTATACGAACAACATTATTAAAACGCCTATTATGTCACACACAGAACAGATAGCACCATTACAGTATCTTCTTGATATATAACTTGGGATCCACGCAACCACTCACACACTGAACAGCATCATTTCCTCCAAACTCTTCGAGTCCCATTTGCTGAGAAGTGAGAGGCTTTGTTGTGCAAGTATTTTTTTCCCTCCACCACCAGAAGGTTTCAATTCACTGTCATCAAGTCCTCGGCCTCGCTCTGCTATTGCTCCAGCGGTGTTGTCAACAAAGGTTTGTGCGCACGAAGGAAAGGTTTGAAATTTTTCCGAAGCCGAGGTTGGAAATTGCGAGACGGGTGATGGGTACCCTCGAAATGATCTCATATTTTTTTTGTTTGTACTTGGTAATGCCTTCAGTTCATTAGCCCTTCACCGTCCCTACATGATGAGTCTTGTCCAGGTTTGATTGTGGCCTAAAGTATATTGTGGAATGAAGCGCACTTGCTTGCAAAAGTTGATCACACGCATTGACCCACTGATGAACAATTCAGGGTCCTCCTCTGACTGAACATGCACTTGAATAGATGATCAATGTGGTTGTATGCCGGAGCTACATGTATACACACATATATGTATATACACATATATCATCTATGCCTCACACTTTGTTTGAAACCTTGAATATACCAAGTTGCGAGTCCATCCGTCAACATGTCACACATCGCTCACTGTCGACTTCCTCTGCTGCCTCCCGCTCAACCTGCCAGACTCTGCCCCAGTTCGAAGTCTGGACGGTGTCAAGTAGTCCTCCAACGTCTCAATTGGCTCTCCGTCCCCAATATCCACAGTCACAGTCCCTCCTGACGACAGTCCGAAATGGGGCGACTGCCGATCACCTTCGTGACTGGACGGACTGGGGCAGGGGCTAGGCGTTATTCGGATCCGGAACGGGGAGGGATGCCGACATGAGCTGGTCCCACTGAAGCTGCTACTCCGGGGTCGCTCCAGTGCATCAACTGTGAATGACAGGGTGACACAATATTTTTTTTTCTTTTTTTCAAATTCCAAAGCCCTCCACCTTCACTCTGGCCAAGTTCTACCAGCTCACCTTCCGTGATGACGAGTGCGGGCGTTTGAGGTAGGTTGATGGATTCATCGCTGTCACTCGTGTCAGTTTCCTCGAGGGAATCCCCCGGAGCCAACTGAGCCGTGAATAATTGTCGATGGGCCCGGAAAGGCACTCTGGTGGGTACGAGGCGCTTTTCCACATTCAGGTCAGGATTGCTCGCCCTGGAAAGAGTTATAGCATTTTAGTAGAGTTCCTCCTCCTCCTCCTCCGTAGGACCACTGCTAAAGGGTGGGGAGATGTATGATCTGATCCTCATGCCTCATGAGGTGCTCCCATGGCCGAGGATACACTTTTCTGATATACGTGGAATATTCCTTAGTTTTTCTCCTCTGCCTCAGAGAGTCCCTCGTAAATACCATTACCCCCCCCCCTATACCCATCGCATTTGGTACCGTGTAATGGCGAAAATTTCTCCCACCCCCCCTCGAACTTTTGCACAATAATTTCCAGGTTCGGCCTCGCAAAAAACTACAGGGTTTTAACTCATATGGGAAAAACTAGAGCCAGCCATCCATGGATTTCCATTTGGGCTGGGAATACACCGGGGACCCGTGCCCCGTTGAAATCTTCATGCAAAGCATTTCAGTAGCCAGCATACGACTGCGTGAAAAGTAGAAAATAAGCGGAGGCACCCGAGCTTCCACCCCTCCCGCCTCCCCCCCCGCCTATGAAATCTGATGAGCGCACCAAACATCCCTTTTGGAAATAACACAAACGTGCAGTGCTCAGCTTGCATCCACATCCACATCCACATCCTTGTCTCCTGCCCCCAGCTGCAACTAATGCCCCGTTCCACTCGATACATACTAGAGGAATCCCCATCTCCGCCCCATCAGTCAGAACAGCGGCCGCCATGGGAGTCATGTGTTCATGGGAAAATATTATGTCGGAATAAACTAGAAATTATTTATTTTCCTTCCGAAAACCAGCAGTCATAGTTACGATCATACACATACTACATGCAGATGCACAGTCACACACACACACACACACACATACACACACACACACATACACACACACACACATACACAC
>WJFA01004163.1:0-11214 GCA_009870155.1 Pseudobourletiella spinata | reverse complement strand
AACTGCAAACTTAAACATTTGATTTTCTCGCCAGTTGCAAAATTTAATGTATCCACTTTTAGCTTGAACAAAATTATCAGTATCCACAAACCAATTCAAATCCACCAACCATACAGAACATGCCATATAACGATATTTTCTTATCACTGGACTTCTTTGAATTTTGAATAATGATTTTCTACAAACTTAGTATGACAAATTACAAAGCTGCAACATTCATACTTCCCGCGATGGCCGCCACGACCAATTAATACGCCGACATGGATACAGTAAATTTTGCCTTTAAGAATTTGAAGAGTTGTCACAGGTTAAATTTTGCAACTGACCGAAAAGTCAAATGTTAAAATTTACAGTTTAACCGTTGATATGCTTAACTTTTCTGTAACCTAAAGCACAGATGCACATGCACACAAACTGTACATAGAACTGTAAACATATAAATATAACTCTAAACCTACCACCATGATCCAGAATAAAAAATAAACTAGCAGCGCTGTAGCGCAGCGATAGTCATCGCAACCCCCCAACGTCTCTTGAAGGCACCACCGACTCAACCACCAAAAATTTAATATACTGTAACTAATCAATGTCGTCAATAATAACAAAATCGAAAAATATGTGAGGAACATATCACTCTAATGAAACATCATGCAGGTCCATGCCTACCCATAATGATTCTCCAGCTAGAATTGAATTATTATATGACTTATCTGCCACTGCAGATTTGAGAATCTGTCAGGAATACTGTTCAACTAACAATATTCCCGCTAAATTAAGTTTGAATTTTTCTCGTTCCTCTCCTCCGGTTTTCTCACCAGTGCTTACAGAGGCGAAGGTAATAACCAACTGAATATGGCCATTAATGTGAGCCAAAGTGTTTCTGTCCTCCTGTATTGCTTCTGTTCTCAGCAATTAATCTTCAGAAAAACCAAGATTGGTGCAATATTGTCCTGGTTTTAGGACGGTCTTATATGCCATGCGCCGACTCGTTCCACAAACGCTCAGAGATGAGCTACGCTGGTTTCACTGACAGAATGGAACACGAAAGACCCTGGTTGTGAAACTCGGATTCAGATTAATGTCATGGCTTTTGTGACGCAATTAGCTAATCATCGAGGATACGACAAATGTCACAAAGCTCAGGGCGCTAGATGTCTTCAGCACTAAAGAGGAAAGTGAACTGGCAAAATAGTATTGTGCATTAATGCGCACCTCTATTTTCTGGATTGGTAGCCAATTATTCGCTGCGGCAAAAATCCCTGGAAGAGAAAAATGGTGCAGAGAATCAACTGCCGCCGTCCAGCCCCGGTTGTTAGTGGTTCTCTGTGTGCCAGTGAGTTCTCCCTGCACTATAATATTGACAGACGAGCCTCAGAATTGAACATTGATCAAGCTCCTATTGACAGGCATCATAATACGGGGTGGGCTAATCACGGTATTTGCACGAAAGAGGTGTAATGAAACGAAAAGGTCATTAGAAGACAAAGCAATGAATCGATTATCTTTTTACTTACTTAGGAGATTCTCCTGATTGCTCATAGACATGCCCAGTGGCTGTATGTATATCTCATCGGACCATTCATTCTATTGACCCTAACCATTGCAGATGATCAAAGCGCTTTCAGAGACAAATTTTGAAGGCTCGGAGCTCTGAGTTCTTACAACATTACTGAAGCCGTGACAAGAGGATTATGATGATGGCTTATTTCCTGTAGCATAACCATGTCATATTCCAAGTGGTCCGTCTCATATACATTTCGCCCATGCAGTGGGCTATTTATGTGGGTTTTATGCCATGTGGAACGTATTAAAATTATTTAAATGATTTTCCCGACAAAGTTCTTCTGCACATCCACTCTGTATAGGGAAACTGCCATTACTTTTGAGGATCCGCATTCTTCAGCCCTTTTCCTCGCTTGAAGCCGCGACGCGACCTTTCTAATTTTTTTTCTCTATCACATTCCTGTGTTGACTCAGATCATATTCTAAGGGTTGGCCTCTCGTCCCGCGTACTTCACTCTCTGTGCGAGATCTGTGAGTGAGCAGTTTAGAAAGTGCTCAAACCCAGAATTAACGCAGTAAACGCATCTTTCTGACCGTTCATTCACATATGCTCCAACAACTCTCTGTTGTTGTGGATGTGGATAGTCAGTATATATGGATGCATTGTTGGGCGAATGGGGACAGACAGTCGGCATCGGCATATTCGTCTTTTCGTATAGGAAATCTTCATTAGAGGGGGCTGAGGAAGAGACGAGAGAGAGGAAGACGACGACGAAGGAGAAGAAGAAAGTTGGAAGAGGAATACATTACGGCACACACGCATCCATACCTACAAATATAAGAAAATATATGGGAAGAACAGGTGTTTACTGACTGACCTCGAGCTTGGGAGTGAGATGGATTGAGAGAGAGAGAGAGGTAACAATTCCCTTGAGGCTATCCCCACCAAATATTTTCGTGGATACAATATTGTTTCTGTACGGTATACGGCTGTCAGTCAGTGCCGTGTCTGGCTACAGCTGTCTACTTGTTAATACGTGGCAAGGAAGTCAAGGTAAAAATAATAATAATAATAAAAATTCCAATTAAACCTTTGGGCTAGCAAGTATTTTTGTTTTATTGTCAACGTATTTTATTGAGGATGGAACTGAGTTAGTGAGGGGTTGGCTGCACAGTTTCATTTCTGTGTGTGTGTTTGTATAGGTGTACCCGTGGGACTGTCCCTCCTATTTCTGCCATTCGGCTCGGCTCATTCAGTTGAATGAAAATTCCACAGTGACTCTTCGTACATCCAAAGTGCGGTAGTGGGAGCTGTCAAAAATGCCGTTCGATACAAGTGGGGACGATGAACCGGAAGGTATGGAGTTCTATTATTGATTCCAACTAAATCAATGACTTGAAAAACCCTTCTATTATACTCTCCTGTCCCATAGGTCTCCCGTCGTCAAACGTCCAGTCCTTCCTCACCCAAGCCATGGCTCAAAACCTTCACATTCAGAGACAATTAATGGAACAGAACCAGGCGCTCCAGAAGCTCCTCATGGACCAGCAAGTGCGCGGCTCGGGCCGGAAGCATAGCGATTCCTCCGTACAAGGAAAATCCATCTCCTCTTCCGCTTCCTCCTCAACTTCCTCCTCCGTGCCTCCAGCCCCGCCACCACCACCTCCGATGCCCACGGAGCCCATTGAAGGCTCCCGACCATTCGTCGACCCCTACGGACGTGCCAAAACTGTTCGGATAGGAAAGTGGCGTTGGCCCCCTCGGGATAACAACGATGTTTTCCTCATCAATTCCAAAAAGACAGAGGAGGAACAGCCACCCCCTCCCAAGCCCATTGTCCAGGCTCATCATGCTCCAGACTTGGGAGTGGTGGGGAAACTCCGCATTTCCAGTGAGATGAGAGCCAAGTTGGAGAATGTGACTGGGGGGAAGCAGAATGGGAGCAAGGCGGATGCCGTGCGGAAAATTGAGGATCACCGGAAAAATGTCCTCATGGAAAAGTTGGGTGGGCGTGCGCTGACCTCAGGCCAGACGGACACATTCACCTTTGTCCCACCCCCACCCCCACCCCCCGTCCACGACCAGCTCATCGTGGCGGAGCAGCACATCAAGGTCTCGTCGAAGCAACAATTTCTAGAGATGCCAAAGCACCATGGGATGCAAATGCAACCGCAGCAATCGCCTGTAATGCAGCACGTCATGTCCCGAAGAGAAATGACTGTGGCTACCAGCACCGTTCAGGACACTTCAACCAACAACAACAGCAGCAACAATAACTTTTGTGTCAGCTACGGAAGAGTCAACTGGACGCTGAGGTTGCGGAAGGAACTTATTCTACCATGGGAAAACATTGAGCAGGACAAGAAGCTCCTGAATCTTCTCTACATCCAGATTCTGAACGACATGAATAGCAATACGCTCCGGTTGTCCAACACAGAAAAGCTCAAGCTCCGTCAGCTCACGTCCAACACCAACTCGAAGCTGAACATTGTTCAGTACACCATGCAAAATACAGAGTTTTACTTTGTCGTCATTTTCCCCGTGGTGACGTTGAGGAGTGGCGGGGAATTTTCTGGGCGCTACAATGACGTCACCCACGTCGCCATTGACTTGAACTCCTTGAAATTCGTTCAGAAAAGGGAGGATGCCCTTGTGAGCGTTGAGACACGGAGGTGAGTTGATTCGCTCCGCTGTTCTTGGTGTTGTCGTTTTCGTTGTTGTTGTTGTGGGGACGTTTATATTTTTCGGCCTCAGTGCCCGCAGTAATGAGACAATGAGAGTTCATAACTCAGCATGCGTGCAGCCATGTGTGGCGGGGTAGAGGGGCACATGTAATTCTCGAGCCCGTATATAGCAAACCCTTGTTGTATATACCCAGGAGCACTACATGCACGCTGTGCAGAAAAGAATAAAAGGCTTTAAAATGCTTTGCAGTTTTAGGATTAATTAAAAAAGCGTTAATTTCATAAAACTTTCCCCTCCACAGTTTGGCGAGCGTGAAGATAAGGGACTCGAAGATATGTGAGAGCAACGTTGCGATACAAGAGCCGTACTTGTCCTACTTGCTCAACCTCACCACCTTTCTCAATCAGTCGGCTGTCAGCCTTCCCCAGTCCGTCAGTAGTCCACCAGTTAGTCGTTTTTCTCATTTGTAATATCCTAAAATAGAGTTTATTTTGAACCGTTCCGAATGGAACTCAAAAGCTGGTTCCGACAGATAGTTGATGATAATTTCAACTTTGTCCAAGTGTACCAACAGAAGGTGATATCATTTCCGACGATGATTTTGTGAGAGCGTGCGGGAGTTGTACTGGACAATTTGTACATTGTGTGTAGGTTTTACAGGTGACGGAGATGAAGACGGTGGTCGTGGATCAGGTCGACCGAGAGGATGAGATGGAGGAGCGCGGGGATCGGATGCCTCAGGATGACGGGAAGCATTCACTCCTCCAATTTGCCATGAGTTATTTCCGACACATGGACAGGTACGGTATTATGACGGCATCAACTTGTTTGCAATTCCCATTTGATTATGCTCATCTTTCAACCATCAATTGACTCGCATCTAAAATCAATCAAGTCAATCATAAAAAAGCATTGGTGAAATTGCTATATATATAAGTTTGATGGATTCCGTATAGGTATCCATCGGACACGAATGACTGGACATGGAAGTCACTCGTTAGCTACGTCAAGTACGGTCAAGGGATGCTTCAGGAATCGTTGCTACAGTTGGACGAAGCCAATAACCAGCTAGCGCTCGAATGCTATGAGGCCGTTCTCAGCTATATGGGTGACTTGCAGACGGACGTGACTCAAGTGGAGTGTGTGTACACGCTCCTCCGCAACTGCCACAAGTCCTCCAAGATTATCGATGAGCTCTACTGTCAACTCATGAAGCAAACAACAAACAATAACAAGACGGGCCTGGCAGGCTGGCGGCTATTCACAATCATTACCGCCTACTTCAGTTGTTCCGAACTTCTTAAGCCATATTTGTTCAAGTATCTGGAGGCGACGGCATATGATAAGCGGCGGAATTTCCATGGGACCGCGCTCGTGGCCCTCCAAAATCTACGCAAGACTTTCAAGTACGGTGGCCGGCGCAACGTTCCCAGTGTGGAGGAGATCACGGCATTGACGGCGGGACGGAATGCCAAGCGCCAAATTTTCCGACTTCCCGGAGGGAATGACCGAGTGGTTAATGTTCGGGCCGCTACGATTGTTGAGGATGTTCTCAATGAACTCTGCTCCACTCTTAATATCCGAAGTGCGCATGAGCGTCAGGAATTCAGCTTGTACTGTATCGTGGAAGGGGACACTTTTACCATGCCGCTCCAGCTGGAAGAATATATATTGGATGTCACCACGGAGCTGACTAAAAACAATCAGATCTTCTACCTCATCTTCTGCCGATCCGTATGGTTCTATGAGCTCAAGTTGGATAATCCACTGTATGTCGAGGTGATCTTCAACCAAGTGGCCCCTGACTACCTGGAGGGTTTCCTCGTCGTGATGCAGGAAGAGCGGTTGACGCAGAATATTGTGTACGACATTACCAGGATCGCGGCATTACTGCATAGAGCAGCGGACCTGACACAACCTCCAACAATGAAGGAGACCAAGTATTTATTACCGAAACCGGCCTTGGCCGCCCGAGATCTGAAGCCAAATCAGTGGGTGCAGATGGTCAACTCTCATTGGTTGGACGAGCGGGTTCACGATTTGACACCGAATGAGGCCAAATGTGGAGTTTTGGAGATTTTGCAAACGTGGCCACTGTTCGGCTCCAGTTTCTTCACCCTGAGGAGGATCAATGAGCCGCAACCGCCGGTGGACTACATTTTAGCTCTAAATAAATCCGGAGTACACTTTCTTGATGTTATTACCCATGAAACAATTAGCACATGGACGTACAATCATGTCATTTCCACGCGTAAGGTGAAAAATGAGGACGGGATTTTATTCCTCGACCTCAAAGTGGGTAATCTCATGCAGCAACGGATCCTGAGGCTTGAGACACAGCATGCTCATGAGATTAGTAGATTGATTCGCCAGTATATTCACATTCAAAGATTGGAGAGTGGCACTGGGCCTGAGTAAAGTTGTGCTGAAATCCTGTATACAAAGTTATAATGTTTTAAAATATATATATTTTAGTTCTTATACAAAGAAACTGGAAGGAAAAGGAGTAACTGAATATATTAATAATAATTATTTAAAGAATAAAAGGCTTTTTTCGTAAAAAGAATATTAATGAATTTACTTGCTCCATTTTTTCACATTTAAATAGGCGCCATGTGCATATGTACCACGTCAAAAATCAAAAGTTTACACACGCAATTATCAGTAGAGCCCGTAGTAGGTGATTTCTTAAATTCTTCGTCGCATCATCAATATAATATATATATTTATGTTTATGTATTATCATAGTGCGAGTTCTTATATAGCTAAAAATACGTACAACTGTTTTGATGATTCTTCATGTTCACATAAAACCCTCGATTGGTCATCATGATCTTGATCTGTTACTACATCGAATATATATATATATATATATGTGTATTTTAAGCTGAAAACAACTCTGCAAAGTCACTTCTGGATTCTAATAATAAATAAACTAGAACTGACTGAAAACTTGACATTTTATATATTTCTTCTGGTTGACACTGATGAAGACTTTGTAGGGGGGAAAGAGCCTGCTTTTGGCCCACAGAGGGAAGCACACGGCACAGGTTTCAATTCATTTCATCCCATCAGTGTCAGTAGGACTTTTCTGGATATTTCATCAGCTACTACGACGTCCTATTAAGCGCTTTCAGCTAATTTGTTGCAGCTGTTCCGATCGATTTTGATCCCGTCCACGTGCCTTTTCTCGCTCCTCAGCATCAAAGTACCAGAGAGTAATGGCATATCTGATTAAAATTTATGAGCATACATTAGAATTCCTCCCACGCATTAAATCCTTATCTTGCGCATGACATCAAGCCTCATAATAAATCACTTGTAACACGGAACTCCGTCATGATAATTATACGACGAGTTGACAAGGGGGGGGGAGAAAATTTCACACCTTGTCCTAAACGCAGGCTGTACTTCATGTGGGTTCCGCCGATCAGACCAGAAAAAGAGCACTCGGTCAAACAGCGGTTCGATGTCAGCTACTTGGTTCGTCCAACCTTCAGGAAATATCCTCAGCAGTCCACCGTTTTCCTGCACAACCCAAATTGACCACGAAGATAAATACATGCATTACCGTTGGACGAGCAACGTATAGCGACGAGTTTTGAGCCTACCTTGGTATTCCAGTCTTTGTTGAGATAGTAAATAGACGTGATACAGCGACCATCTTGATTTGGATTATCGACATGCTTCACGTAATGTGTTCCACTTCCCGGGTAGCAGGCGATCATTGCCTGCAATAGAGACAAATGGAATACAGAAATAGTTGGGTGGTGAACTCTCTGAACAATGTCTAAACGTCAAGCTTAGGCACAGTGCCAGATATGTATATATATGCGCTGCAGTTTCCACACTCTTACACTCTTATGTAACACTTCATGATATGTTGAGCTTTGCACGTTCTGTGCAGCTATACCCTGTGTGCCGCTTCTACATGTGTCCCTCGTGAGCAGTCACTGAATTCTTATAGTTTCATATAGCACGAAGAATAATCGTGAGGAGCGGACGTGATGGAAGCAACGTAGCCTTACTTTTGTCCTTTCCCGGATAGTGTAGGAACCTAGTTTTCCGTTATTCTTGAGCTTATTTGCACCCATTACAATGGAATCGATGAGGGAGATGAGAAAGGCGATATTTTCGCAGTTCGGCTCCTTCCCGTCAATCCATGTGATCTTATCACCCCGAATAGTGTGACTTCCGCCTGACTTGATGTCCTTCTGCTCCTTCACCACCTGGCCATCCTTAAATGCTCCGGTAGTGTATAAGGACTGGACTTCTTTAAAGACGTGCCCACCGCGGTCGTCCCCCAGTAGATTGTCCACGACGCAAACGCCGAATTTGTCCATATCGTAAATAACCTGTATGCAATACAATGTAATGAAAAACGAAAATTCGATGGAAACTCAAAATAACTTAATAATAATAACCACAACATGACAAGCAATTTCGAATTCACCCCATAAACAATCACTTAAAATCAAATTATGACGTTATAATTCAAAACTCCCTTTCTCAAATTCTGAATAATGATATTTAAGGTGAAACTAATCTGAGTGATAATTCGGAATTTCATCAAGCAAAACAAAACTGTCCGCACCCATACGATAAAAGGAATTGTAAACGCAGTGTAGACTGCACATACCTGTTGACAAATGTGCAAGACCCACATACTGCTGAACTGAGCCGCGTTGGGTTGTAGATTTCGGTGGAAAAACGGAGCTAGTTTATTATTATTAGCCTGAAGTGTTCCCGAAGTTGTGGGGTTCACAGCTGGCGAGGTACTTATCAAAGGGGTGGCGGATACTGGAGGTGTTTTACTCACAGCCCCAGTGCCGGCACTATTTGGAGGCGAAGGGGAGGGGGAGGGTGCGCTAACCAAGTTAACTCGTCCATCCGGGTACGGGGCGTGATTTTCCAAATTATCATCTATTTTCCCCGGGGGTAAAATTATATTATTGTTATTATTATTGTTGTTATTATTATTGCTATTAATTCTTGATAGCTTGTTCTTCTTCGCGCTCCGCTTGTTTCCCGGCTTGCTACCGCTCACTAGAGCTATGGGTTCCCCAACATGATTATGATGAGTTTCATTCTGAGACACGATAACTTCTGCCTGGGAATTTTGGGCTGGAGGAGTAGCATCTGAAATAAGGACGAATCAGAAAATTAAATCATCACTGACTTAACAAAGAGAAATTTCTCAGAAGTTACACTATGCCAACAACTTAAGAATGTTCAATCACAACGTCTAACTTTTTCCAGATTTCTTCTCCACAGATTTGGGTGGGGAAACCGGGCCGGGTTTCACGGTTTCCGGGGAAGTAATAATAATATTTTCCGGCGTTCCAGTATCACATTTGGGGATACAGTGCTTCTTGTGAACCTTCCAGTGTGTTCTCTGATGCTCTTTCGAACAATACAAGACGTAATGACATCGGGCACAGCGCTGCAAGTTCTCCACACCACCGCAAAATCCGCAATGTTCATTCATAATGGACACCTAACGACAAAATGACGAAATTCCCAGGTCAAAAACCTCCATCAGTTATGCTAATAGTTCGGACCGCATATGCATACAGTCAAGATAGCTGATTCAAATGGCCTGATTTGGTAAAAAGGTAATAGACCAGCCACGACAGGATTAGTAAACATTAATCAGATTTCATAAATGTTCAATCACACACTCTCTCTCCACAGTCCGATACGATAATTCTGACGAAATACACAATGAGGTTCGAGAAGGATGATGCATAGATAACTTGTGGTTACGTAAACGTTCGGATTTTACACACCATCTAAGCGAACTCTCCGAATATTATATTTACTCTACTCTAACTCTTCTTCAAACTCTCTCCAGTTTCCTTCCGCCCTTCCGTCTTGAACTCAGTGCTTGCTATATTCAATCTTGTGACAATAAGTGCGCAATTCAATTATGTAAAGGAACTGACTCTGTAATTATTTACACAAGAGACAATATAACTTGACTGCGACGACACGCGAGCGAATCTTGAGATTATCTCAGTTCCAACGGCGATGATGGTAATGTTGATAATTAATCAAAGGATCGATGTAAGCTACGTGACCATTTTTCCTTTCATATCGGGATCACTACGTACGTGGACGACCTTGACCACCGCGTTAGCACTTTGGCCCACAAAATTACAAAATCAATTCTGTTTTGTCCGATCCGGGTAACATCTAGTCAGACGGCTGTACACACACGAAGGAGAACTGACCAAATAGCGTTTATCATCCACCTCTCTCACCCCTTCCATTTGCACAGATCAACATGGCCAACTGACTGACTCCTGACTATATATATGCAGCGAAGTGGCGAATAAGTTAATCATTGCACAAGTGCCAAATTCTAAGAAAGTTACATTAAATATACGAATGCGATACTGATCTCCGCAAGCACAAGCACCATAACACCTTCTCTATGCCGTTCCGTCTGGATCCAATGTTGTTCTGCTTTGCATCACGTACACACTCCCGTATGCACATCAATTCCTATGTCTGAGCCTTGCTCTGAATGCCTTGAAACCAAGTGCAGTTTCCAGTAGGGCATGCATGTACTTAAACTGTAACGGCAGATGTAGACTTTTATGTATATCTGAACAGACGCCCCGTGCTGTCGCACGGACCCACCATCGTGTCAATTGTCTTTTTCTACATAATATCTAACATCGCGGCCATTCCTAAAACTTTTTTGAAAATACAAAGTCACAGTATCACCCCAGATGACAAGGGGACATTGTGGGGTGTCGGCGGCGCAAAGTGCCGCCACCCTATGCAGCGCAGAGCAAATCTAAAGGGTTAACCTCTCGTGTAGCAGTAAGTGCGGAAACTCAGCTTTGACCCTGCGAGAGGGTCACAAAGTTTCGTGGTCAATCCATGCAACGGGAAGAGTACGTGCGAACTAAAAAATTTTCCAGTTTTGAATTTCGAGTGATTTTTGAAAGAGACCTTAAAATGACTCTGCTGTTGTTGTATCTGGGTATTATCTACTTTGATTATTGAAAAAACCT